>JAJQKJ010001193.1:0-83185 GCA_029574335.1 Rana kukunoris | reverse complement strand
CACATGGCTGTGTTTGATGGCATGGCACAGAGGTGACAATTGATGGCATGGCACATGTGGCTGACAATTGATGGCACAGTGGCTGGTTTGATGGCATGGCACAGTGGTGGATGAATTGCTGGCACAGTGGCTGTGTTTGATGGCATGGCACAGAGGTGACAATTGATGGCATGGCACAGTGGTGACACATTGTGATGGCACAGTGGCTGCGTTTGATGCACAGTGGCTGTGTTTTATGGCACAGTGGGGCAAGCACAGTGGGTATGGAGAAGTGGTCCCATGAGCTGTCTATGATACCCAGCTGCATCTCTCTCTATCTGGCGTTTTGTGTTTGGTGGTGTACACCCCCTGGGAGACGTGACATACGGCCCGCTGGCCGCCGAAGCCGGCCCGCGGCCCACAGGCATTTGCTAGGTTTGCCCTATGGCCAGTCCGGGCCTGGCTGCAGGCACCGCAAAGCAGTTTAAAAAAAATGATAACATTTTTTTTTTTTTTTTTTAAAGCCAATGTGACATGATTGCCTCGGGGGGGGGGGCAATTTCCCTGTCCCCCCCCCCTGGATCCGCCATTGGACTATACTGAGATACACTATATTTCCAAAAGTATTGGGACACCTGCCTTTACACGCACATGAACTTTAAAGGGGTTGTAAACCTTCCTGTTTTTCACCTTAATGCATGCTATGCATAAAGGTGAAAAAACATCCGATAATTACGGGCCCCCCAGCCCCCCAATTACCTGAGCCCTCAAAAGTCCCGCTTCGAGAACACGCTGGATCTCGGCCTGGGCTTCTCGGCTCTTTATTGAATAGATTAATAGCAGCACAGCTATTGGCTCCCACTGCTGTCAATCAAATCCAATCATGCGGGAGCCGGGGGCAGTTTCGAGTCCGGCATTCGTGTCTATGGATGCAAATGCTGGACATGGGAGCGCGCCCGCAAGGTAACCCCCTTGGAAAAGCACTTCCCAGAGGTGGTTATCTGATGCGGGGAGGAGCCGAGACAGCTGTCGAGGGAACCCAGAAAATGAGAATTGGGGCCACTCTGTGCAAAACAAGCTGCACAGTGGAGGTCAGTATGACATGTTTGTTATTTATTTTATTTTTTTCGAACCTTTACAATCACTTTAATGGCATCCCAGTTTTGGTCTGTAGGGTTCAATATTAAGTTCGCTGAGTGAGTAAGAACAGCATTGAATACAGCATTTATTTACATTTTTTTATGATGTCGGTTTAGTGACATTTTAAATAATAAAATTGTGAGAGATAATATCTGCGCTGTGATAGGTACCGTCTTTATCGGCGTATAACACACACCCTAACTTTAAGAGGGAAGTTTCAGGAAAAAAACTTTCCATGGCCCCCTGCATATAACACGCAGGCACAGTTTACCCTCTATTTTCAGGGTAAAAAGTGTGTTATACGCCAATAAATACAGTATATTAAACATCCAAATGGGACAAAAAGTAGTATACCGTATTTATCGGGGTATTGCGTGCACCCGCGTATAGCGCGCACCCCCAACCTAGAAGAGAAAATCCTGAAAAAAAAAGAATATACTTACAGTTTAGATGCCCCTCGTCTGTGTCTTGCCTGGCGTCCATCGGCGGCCTTGTCCGGTCCGGCGTCCGTCTGCGGCCTCGGTGGTGTCCTCCTCGCTTCTCCCGCGTTGTCTCCGAGTCGAATCCCCGCTTCCCTCGCTTAGTTTGAACGCCGCCGCCGACATATACCGAGCACAGTACACTCGGGCACGCTCGGCATTTCACGCATAGAGGCTAGGAGCGTGACCGCGAGTGAAGCCGAGCCTGGCCGAATGTACCCGAGTGTACTGCGCTCGGTATATGTTGGCGGAGGCATTCAAACTAAGCGCGAGAAGCGGGCATCGGTGTATATCGCGCACCCACGATTTTCCCCTTATTTTAAGGGGAAAAAAGTGAGCGGTATACGCCGATAAATACGGTATAAATAATAGTGCAGCACTATAAACAAAGTAAATAAATTAGAAAGCAATAATAATAAATACATTGCAGGCAGCAGCAAATGGGGGGGAAGTCCTAAGGTCAGGGGACAAGTTCAGGAAGCAGACAAAATTAGCCTGCCATTGGATACCACTCCTACCCAAATGCAGACTATCCAGAAAAAAATTACAAGCCTAAAAAGAAAGAGGCAGGGGTGGACTGACCATTCGGGACAGTATGTAAAAATCTGTGTTTTAAAAAAAAATCCCAAGATTATAGCTGCCCGCCTCTCCAGTACCTTTTCAGTGTGCATATGTATACTGTGTGTGTATATTGTGTGCTTATGTATGTATACTATGTGTGTGTGTGTGTACTGTAATCTCCTATTGCCCGGTGGCCTCGCGAGTTGTCAGTCAGCCTCTGGGTAGAGGTGCTGCAGGATGGGAGTAGTAGATGGAAAGCATTTCTGATGTGACGTCCTCCTCCTCTCCCCTATATATCCTTCTACTCCTCCTCCTACTCTGTGTTTATGGCACTTAAACAGGCTTTGTGAGACTGGGTTTTACTCCCGGTCATTCAGGAGGCCTGTACTTTTTTGGCCCCTTTTGAAGAGGCAACTAAAATGGTGAGCTGCGAAGAGGCAGGGATTAGTGACACCACTCTACAATCCCTCTCGTGTTTCCCTTAGAGCATTCACTGCATGGCCTATTGATGGGACAAATCACAAAAAACATCAAAATACCCATCATCACTTTTTTTTATGTAGCACCCTGGTGTTTAGGCAGGGTTGCTAGTAAATTTAGTTTGCCAGGTGGTAGTTGACCTGGTTAATTGTAAGTAGATCCACTGATTCCTCCCTAGTTCTGGACATGCTGCACCTTCTCTCTTCTGTCGCTAGGTGGTGTTATGCTGATCACATTAGATAGATGAGAGCTTAGCAAGGTCGGGTTATGAATGGATGGGTTATCTCAGTCATATGGTGGGGGTTTCTTTAGTCCCTTGGCCTACTGGGAGAGCCTACTTAGGTGGAGTCGGGTGATCTGGGTTCTTTGCCACCTGGACGGCTGTCTGGGTGGATGTGTGCTATGCTGAACACTGGTGATCTTGCGAGCTACCATACACAAATTGTCAGTTCTAATATAATCAGCTGCTAGCTCTGATCACATCCCATAATGCTGGTGATAGCAAAACGTGTCCTTGTGTCCACTCTGGTGCTCTCCCCTTCCGTATATTCGCTCCGCTTAGAGCCTGGTCTGAACTTGCATTTCTACCACCTCTGGGTTCAGTGATTATGTTGGAATCCTGGGTTGGTTGCTGGTAATATGTTCCACATGTGTATGATGAAAAAAACTTGATAGTGTGATATCATTTAAACTATTTATTGTGTAAATAGAACTTAGCCCCTACTGCGGGGTACTCACATTTCGTGGGTGCTACAGTGCACCACTCTTTACAAGCTCAGGGATGCTGCTGAACTAATGTGTCCTTAATGCCGCGTACACACGATCAGGCTTTTGCCCGGCCAAATCACATCGGAATTCCAACGGAAAAATCTAGAACATGTTCTATATCTAAAGTCCGAAGGAATTCATTGGAATTTCCGATGAAAAATCTCTGATGGGGCTACAATGGGACTTTTTCCATTAGAAATTCCGATCGTGTGTACAGGGCATTCCTTTAGCTGAGAGCGCTCCACTGCCTCCTCCACTACGCATGTCGATACTGGGATTAACTCGTAGGGGGATAAAAGCACATATAATAGATAAATAGATACATTTTTAAATTAATGTGCTGAGGTTTATATGTGTCTGGGAGACTCTTGTTCGTGGTACAATAATTAAATCATATTTTGTAGGTATAAGGACTGTGGCATATGTGTGCTGTACATACAGCAAGTAGGCGTAGGTTCTATTTAAGTATGCCCCTCCCACTGTCAGTGCAAGGAGGCCACATCCATCATTCACCATGATTCTTATACTTACAGTGCCTAAGGGTCCCTTTAAAGTGGTTGTAAACCCTCATACACCACTTTTACCTACAGGTAAGCATATAATAAGGCTTACCTGTGGGTATTGGGAAAATCTCCTAAACCTGGACCGTTTAGGAGATATTTACCATATACGCTTGCACCGACGTCATCGGCACATGCGCACTTTAGAAAGGGCACAATTGTGCCGTTTCTTTATGGCCCGTGCCATGACCGTCGGCTCCCGTGACTCCGCCAGTCACAGAGCCGGAGTCCGTGGCCCCCCTGGAAGGAAGATGGGTGAAGATGGATGCTTCCACCAGCGGGAACATCACAGACATTGTGGGCTTCGTTTGAAGGTGAGTGCATACTAGCGATGCATACTAGCCCATTATGCTTTTACGTTGCAGGAGAATAAAGATGGGTTTTACTTCCTCTTTAAGCTCCGTACACATGGGCCGAATGTCGGGAGACAACGGCTAGTTGGAGAAAAAAAACAGCCTACAGAGTCGGCTAGTGTGTATGTCGGACGTGCATTCTGGAAAACCAGCATCCGACCGACTCCCGATCAGCGCTCTCAGCCAAAGGCAGAGAGCTCTGATCGGAGTGTCCTGGCAGGGGACACACCACCCTGTCAAAACACAACATCTCAGTGGGGGAGATTGATGTACTAACCTATACCTTGCATGGTTAGTACAGTGGCTCTGACTGGAGTTGACATTTTTTATAAAAAAAATTTAGTTTGCGCTAATAGTGTGTACCCGGATTAAGTCTCTCACCACCCTAGCAAAGCCTCCTGTAATAAAGATCCTCTGATTCAGGAATCAGCTGGAGAAAATACGTCCCGAATCTGATTAATTTCATCACAACAGAGAGCTGGGAATCTGCAAAACACATTTTCCTCATTTCCTCACATTGTATGAAGTCCAGCTATTTTTTTTTTTTCTCAACAAAACTGATGTTAAACTTTTAATAATTTCTCTCTAGAAGAATAAAACCAGTTAAAAACAATAATAGTCTAGGTTAGTGAGCCACCCTATGGCCAGTTTGTGAAAATAAACTTTATCAGGTGGCCCCAGCAAAAATACGATTTTCTGGACATGTGGAATGTGCAAATTTGTGGTTTTCTGGCCCTGTCATGCATTCCCAGACAGCAGTGTTAACATCCTGCACATAATGAGAGTTGGTGCTTCTCCAGGTTGCTTGCTGTGCATTCTGCTTTCTCCCCATCAATATTGGTCTTCTGGTAATCTAATATACCTTAACTTTTTCACTAATTTCCGCACTGCTTATTTGCTATTGATTGGGAACTTTTCTACATATACATGGGAACGTGATCAATTTACGATGGACCTAAAAGCTACATTGTGCATGTTAAAGAGGTTGTAAACTTCTGAAAAAAAAACAAAACCCTGCAAGACAAAGGCATAATGAGTTAGTATGCATCGTATACTAGCTCATTATGGAATACTTCCCTTAGAACGATGCTCTGCAGTGCCGCTCGCACTCTGCTCCCACGGGCGAGTTACTTCCGGGTTTGTGTGCTCCGGCGCTGTGATTGCCCGGAGCCACGATGATGTCACTCCCATGCGTATGGTCATGACACGGGCCTTGAAGAAATAGCACCAGCGGACGATGTCGGCAGCAGCGTATATATATAGTGAATATCTCCTAAACTGTGCACGTTTAGGAGATATTTACAGTACCTAGAGCAGTGTTTCTCAACCTTTTTCCAGTCGGGGCGCCCTTGAAAAGTATTTTCAGTCTTGAGGCACCCCTGTCCAAGACTTGGTTCGTGTCGCTGTGTGTTGCGGAACACGCGCAAAATCGCGCTCGTTCTTGACACACAGACAAATGCTCTGCTCTTTAGGGGTTCCATTAATTCTTAATGGTGCCCCATCCATTGGCAAACATGGGTTGCTTTTGTTGTGGCACAATTTAAAAAAAAGGGTCGGGGACTTCTTTCCCCGCATTACTGCGGGTAGGGAAATGAATGGGCTGCCCTACACGCAGCACGCATCCACACAGAACCAAGAGCTTGTTCACATGTCAGGCTGGAGGGGCAGTAAAACCACATGGTTGAGCTGTTTTTACCACCCCCAACTTTTGCCCCTTTAGCTGCAGAGGCAACAGCTGGGGATGTAAACATGCTGTGGCTGCAGCTGGAGGTATACCCAGGGTGAACGGGGCTGCACTGCAACTACCCGCGCAACTGTGTGCATTGCATTAACAGGCTTAAAACAGGTGGTGAGGAGGCAAGATATGCCTCTTTACTGGCTGACAAATGCCCCTGAAAAGCGATATGAACACAAATTGCTTTTCAGAGGAGCAGCAGTCCTTGCTGCTATTTTGAACAAGCCCTACAAATGTAGTTCTGATGGTACAGGAATAGGGGGTCAGGATTAAAAGTAACATACATACAGACAGATGTGCACGCACACAAACAGGAACACGTACAAACACACACAGTGGAAGTGAGTTTTACACAGAGGACCAGCACCGCTGTAAAGACAAATGATAACGAAGTGCCCAGCAGTAGTGTTACATCAGATAGCAGCCATAGCTGCCAATATTTGGGGTCGTTTTGCCGCGGCACACCTGGGGACTCTTCACGGTACACCAGTGTGCCGCGGCACACTGGTTGAGAAACGTTGACCTAGAGGTAAGCCTTATTATAGGCTTACCTGTAGATGCAAGTTTTGTAACAGAGTTTACAACCACTTTAAAGTAGAAAACTGAAGAAAAAAAGAATAAAAAAGGGGGCACAATAGGAGCCCACTTGAGTGGGTTTGTGGCCATCTCAGGGTGCGGGTGGTTAACGGGTTAATAGCTATTATAGTAAGGATTCAGCATATGTGTTTGAGGTGTGTTTTAATGTTGTACTGTGCCTTTAAATTTTTGGATCATCAGCCAGCCAATGAGATGCAGCGGAAGTGTCTGGTAGCCAAGAGAGGCTTTATAAGGATTGGCTGGGCTGGGAATCTCCCTCTTTTCCTGTCAGCAGCAGCAAGGATTGAACTCCCTCCCTCCCTCCCCAGTCGCGGTAATTTTATGTGGTAGGCGTCACCCTGGTTGTCCAGGGGGGACGTGATATTTTCAGAATGGAATAAGTTAATGCTGCTTGAGTTACAAAAACGAAGCAGTTGCACATGTTCGGTTGGTTTTCTTTAAAGAAATTTACGTTTTGATGTTGAGTATTAAAATAAAATTTATATGGTTGATTTAATTTATTTGTGTTTAAACCAATAAAGTTGCCGCGGCCTTTATTTTCCAAACACTGGGGTCAGTGTATTCATTTATTGTACCTGGAGTAAGGTTGCGGGGTGAGTAAGGTATGGCCTACAATCCCATAGAGTAAGGCTAGGTTATAACCTCCTAGCAGGGGTGTCACGTCACAGAGATTTCCTTTCACTTCCTGTCCCATAGCCAAAACAGGAAGTCAGAGCAAATCCTTCCAAAGTGATGGAATCCCTGGCTGTTACCAGTGTTTCAGTTGAAAGATTTTCCATATAATCTTGTTCTAGGGAAAACCCAAAATGTATGATTTTCTTTTACCTTCACTTTTGATTATAATGTTAAACAGGACAAATGAAAGGGAGTGAATCTCCGAGATGGGGACACAGACAGCAATAAAACCTGACAGTGTAGGGTGAAATACTAATGCGCTACTGCAAGTAGGTGAATGATAAAGAGCGAGGTGCAACTGAATAAATAAATAACGTGACGTGAAAGCAGCTTTATCTAGTAGTGTTCACTGAATACACAAAAGGAAGAAATGATAAAAATGGGTGATAAGCGCTAACATTCAGGCAAAGTGGGAATTGTGCAGCGCCATTGTTTTTATCTGCAGCCATCATTTGAAGATCATCTACCTGTTACCAGCTGGTCACAGGACATTTTTCTCTCCCTAGGATATTGCTCTCCTTCATGCATCTTTGACCCGTTTAATATGCTCACAGTCACCTAGTGACCTATGGTTTCAATACCTATTTGAATATTTTTGTGTATTCTATATTTGATTTTATTATCGCTCACTGATATTGTGTTACATTGTTTCACCAGCCACCTGATCCACACCAGTTATTGGATTTAGGATGTTTATTGCGACATTCACTAATCTAGTCTTTGCCTCATGCCACGTACACACGGTCGTTTTTTGCGATTAAAAAAAAACGTCGTTTTTTAAAACGTCATTTAAATTGATCGTGTGTGGGCAAAACGTCGTTTTTTGTCTTAAAAAAAACGACCAAAAAAAAATTCCAACATGCTTGAATTTTTTGTGTCGTTTTTCAAAACGTCGTTTTTTGTTTCACAAAAAGTCACCGTGTGTAGCAAAAACGTCGTTTAAAACGACGTTTTTCAACCCGCGCATGCCCAGAAGCTAGTTATAAAGCGAGCTTCAATGGAAAAGTGTGGTGAACGTAACCTCGTTTTTTGTGAAAAAAACAATAGTGTGTATGCAACATCGTCTTTGAAAGTGACGTTTTAAAAACGTCGTTTTTTACTTCACAAAAAACGTCGTTTTTTTTTCATCGCAAAAAACGACCGTGTGTACGCGGCATTAGTGTTAGTGCTTATCACCCATTTTTATCAATAAAACCTGACAGGTGTTATAATCGCTCTACACTCTACAAAAGTTTTGCCTTTGTTTAGACATTATGGGCTGGCTCACACCGGAAAGCAGTGCGGGAAAGGCGTGTTCCACGCGCTTTTTCCACACAGCATGTGAATGCACTGCCCTTTGCGAGACATGCACGGGTGGCATTGTTAATGGTACCCCAAACTCATCTTGGCCATCAAACCTCAAGGTACTGCAGTACCATGTGGTTTGGTATGGTGCTTTCTTGCGATACTTTTTGCGCATTCCCATGCATTTTTCAACCCATTCAAATGCATAGGCTGTCAAAAATGGACTGCACGGCAAGGGTGACCTGGTCCTAAGTGCAGATAATAAGGAGGCTGCTCAGTTCCTAGTCTGAATCCACTTAAGCAAGCCTGCCAGGAAGCCATCACTGTACTAGACCAATCATAAGTGGCTAGGCATTCACTGATCCGCAGTTGCATGCATACACACCAATAGGGATGAGCTTCACGTTCGATGCGAACACATGTTCGCATCGAACATCGGCTGTTCGATCGTTCGTCGAAAACGAACAAATCGGCTCGTTCGCGCCAAATTCGAATGACCCGCAACGGCCCATAATTCACTGCGGCGTTGCGCGCTGATGATTGGCCAAGCATGCACCATGACCCCGCATGCTTGGCCAATCACAGCGCCCAAAAAACGAAGAGACCTAATTGGCCAAAGCCTGGGTGCTTTGGCCAATTAGGGCTCAGGGCTTTAGCACACGCCCCACACTATAAAAGGCCGCCTCCCGGGCGGCCTCGTGTAGTGTGTTCCGGCTTTCTTTGAGAGAAGTCAGACAGACAGAGAGAGAGATAGATAGATAGATAGATAGATAGATAGATAGATAGATAGATAGATAGATAGATAGATAGATAGATAGATAGATAGATAGATAGATAGATAGATAGATCAGGGAGTCTACTAGTTAGTATAGTTAAATGCACAGTTTGTAGAGAATATATTGACATTCCTAGGAGTTGTCAATATATTTATAAACTGTATAGCTTAGCTAGTTCTGCTATTAGTATCTGTCAGGCAGGAGATTGTGCTTGATGCTCTAACGTGTTAGTGTACGCGTGTTAGTTAATTGCACATATACGCATTAACTGTTACTGCACGTGTGCTATTTATTTGCACAGAAAGGCAGTTGCTGTTAATGCAAGTGGGCTATTGAATTGCACAGAAACGCAGTCGCTCTGACTGTGTGTGTGCTGTTTAATACCACCTGAGCGCATTTGGGGTCACCGCACGTGTGCTGTTACATACCACCTGAGCGCATTTGGGGTCACCGCACGTGTGCTGGTATATACCACCTGAGCACAGATAGTGCCACTGTACGTGTGCTGCTATATACCACCTAAGCACAGATAGTGCCACTGTACGTGTGCTGCTATATACCACCTGAGCACAGATAGTGCCACTGTACGTGTGCTGCTATATACCACCTGAGGACAGATAGTGCCACTGTACGTGTGCTGCTATATACCACCTGAGCACAGATAGTGCCACTGCGTGTGCTCCTATATACCACCTGAGCACAGATAGTGCCACTGTACGTGTGCTCCTATATACCACCTGAGCACAGATAGTGCCACTGTACGTGTGCTGCTATATACCACCTGAGCACAGATAGTGCCACTGTACGTGTGCTGCTATATACCACCTGAGCACAGATAGTGCCACTGTACGTGTGCTCCTATATACCACCTGAGCACAGATAGTGCCACTGTACGTGTGCTGCTATATACCACCTGAGCACAGATAGTGCCACTGTACGTGTGCTGCTATATACCACCTGAGCACAGATAGTGCCACTGTACGTGTGCTGCTATATACCACCTGAGCGCAGTTAGTGCCACTGTACGTGTGCTGCTATATACCACCTGAGCACAGATAGTGCCACTGTACGTGTGCTCCTATATACCACCTGAGCACAGATAGTGCCACTGTACATGTGCTCCTATATACCACCTGAGCACAGATAGTGCCACTGTACGTGTGCTCCTATATACCACCTGAGCACAGATAGTGCCACTGTACGTGTGCTCCTATATACCACCTGAGCGCAGATAGTGCCACTGTACGTGTGCTCCTATATACCACCTGAGCGCAGATAGTGCCACTGTACGTGTGCTGGTATATACCACCTGAGCGCAGTTAGTGCCACTGTACGTGTGCTCCTATATACCACCTGAGCACAGATAGTGCCACTGTACGTGTGCTCCTATATACCACCTGAGCACAGATAGTGCCACTGTACGTGTGCTCCTATATACCACCTGAGCACAGATAGTGCCACTGTACGTGTGCTCCTATATACCACCTGAGCGCAGATAGTGCCACTGTACGTGTGCTCCTATATACCACCTGAGCGCAGATAGTGCCACTGTACGTGTGCTGGTATATACCACCTGAGCGCAGTTAGTGCCACTGTACGTGTGCTCCTATATACCACCTGAGCACAGATAGTGCCACTGTACGTGTGCTCCTATATACCACCTGAGCACAGATAGTGCCACTGTACGTGTGCTGGTATATACCACCTGAGCACAGATAGTGCCACTGTACGTGTGCTCCTATATACCACCTGAGCACAGATAGTGCCACTGTACGTGTGCTGGTATATACCACCTGAGCGCAGTTAGTGCCACTGTACGTGTGCTGCTATATACCACCTGAGCACAGATAGTGCCACTGTACGTGTGCTCTTATATACCACCTGAGCACAGATAGTGCCACTGTACGTGTGCTGCTATATACCACCTGAGCACAGATAGTGCCACTGTACGTGTGCTCCTATATACCACCTGAGCACAGATAGTGCCACTGTACGTGTGCTCTTATATACCACCTGAGCACAGATAGTGCCACTGTACGTGTGCTCCTATATACCACCTGAGCACAGATAGTGCCACTGTACGTGTGCTCCTATATACCACCTGAGCACAGATAGTGCCACTGTACGTGTGCTGCTATATACCACCTGAGCACAGATAGTGCCACTGTACGTGTGCTGCTATATACCACCTGAGCGCAGTTAGTGCCACTGTACGTGTGCTGCTATATACCACCTGAGCGCAGGTAGTGCCACTGTACGTGTGCTGTTATATATCACCTGAGAGCATTTGGTGTCACTCCGCTTGTGCTGTTACATACCACCTGAGCACTTCAATATGTCTGGAAGGAGAACAAAAAGAGGCAGATAGTCACGAGGGCAAGCAGGCTCTGCATGTAGAGGTAACGCTGGTAGTGGATGTGGTGCATCCTCTTCAGCCCGTGGCCGCGGCCGTGGCCGCTCGTCCTTCTGTTCAGGAGCTGGCCGTGTTGAACCTCAACATGCAGAGGAATTAGTAGAGTGGATGACCAAGCCGTCCTCATCCTTCTCATCCTCTCTCACACAGACAGATCAAAGTTTATCTGGCAAAGCAGCTGCCAAGGCGTCCTCTTCCCTCTGCACAATGGCTTCACACAATACTTCCCTAGTACCGTAGTACCGCCATGTCCTCCTGAGGAGTCCCCCGAACTGTTTCAACACAGTGTGGGGTACATGCTGCAGGAAGATGCGCAGCGTTTTGAAGACTCCGATGACGGAACACTGATAGAGGAAGGCATTGATGTGAGCCCAGGGAGAGGGGGTGGCCGAGAGGGACAGCAATTTGTCAGTGATGATGTTCCCCCAGCTGGAGCATACTGCCAGGTTGTTGACAGTAATGAGGAGGGAGGGGATGATGAGGTCACTGACTCTACCTGGGTGCCTGATAGGAGAGAGGAGGAGGAGGAGGAGGAGGAGGACGAGGCACAGGCACATCTCCAAAGAGGCAGGATGCCCTCCAGGGGTCAGCTTAAGGTCACACCCACTGCATTACAGCGCACATCTACGGCGCCTGTGCATGGCGCTACTGTGTCTGACCGGTACAGCAAAAGTTCTTTGATGTGGGCCTTTTTTGAAACATGTCCACAAGATCGTACCTTTTCTATTTGCAACTTATGTCACAAGCGTATCTCGCGTGGCCAAAACATCAACTGCCTGGGTACCACATGCTTGTCCAGACATATGTCGACCTGCCATGCAGCTCGTTGGCAAGCACACCAAAAAAAAAACACACCAAAGACAACAGCGTACCCGCCCTTGCCCTTCTGGGACCTCCAACCCCAGTAGACCCCCAGTCCTCTCTGAAGCCTGCAGTGAAGGTGTAGAAATAGGTGTGTCACAAGCTGCTGCAGCGCCGAAAGAAGTACAATCCCAGCCATCCACATGCCCAGCAGTTGAATGCTAGCTTAGCGAAATTGCTAGCACTTCAACTGCTACCTTTTCAGTTGGTAGATTCTGCCCCCTTCCGTGAGTTTGTGCAATGTGCAGTACCTCAGTGGCAAGTACCAAAACGCCACTTTTTCTCACGGAAGGCTATTCCGGCTCTCTACCGGCATGTGGAAGGCAATGTCCATGCCTCGCTGGACAGGGCGGTCAGTGGTAAGGTGCATCTTACCGCCGACTCATGGTCCAGCAGGCATGGACAGGGACGTTACCTGTCTTTTACGGCGCATTGGGTGACTCTGCTGGCAGCTGGGAAGGATGCAGGACAAGGTCCAGTAGTTTTGGAGGTTGTTCCGCCACCACGCCTCCAAAGCACTACTACTGTTTGTGACACACCTCTCTCCTCCACCCCCTCCTCTTCTTCTTCCTCTGTGGCCTCTTCCTGTGGTGACGTTTTCTCCGAACCAGCCGTGCTCCGTAGGGGTACGAGGGGCTACGCAGGAATGCAGGCCAGGAGATGCCATGCGGTGCTAGAGCTGGTGTGCTTGGGAGACAGGAGCCACACTGGGGAAGAGCTTTTGTCAGCTCTGCAGGGTCAGGCTGAGAGGTGGTTGATGCCACGCCAGCTGAAGCCTGGAATGGTGGTCAGCAAAAATGGCACCAACCTCCTCTCTGCCCTGCGACAGGGAAAACTCACCCACGTGCCCTGTTTTGCGCATGTCCTCAATTTGGTGGTGCAACGGTTCTTGGGCAGGTACCCGGGATTGCAGGATGTCCTGAAGCAGGCCAGGAAAGTCTGTGTGCATTTCCGGAGGTCATATAATGCCACTGCTCGGCTGACTGACCTCCAAAGGGAATACAAACTGCCCAAGAACCGCCTAATTTGTGACATGCCCACCAGATGGAACTCAACGTTGGCCATGTTGCAGCGGCTGCACACACAGCAACGGGCCATCAATGAGTACCTGTGCCAATATGTCAGCAGAACTGGGTCAGGGGAGCTAGGTTTTTTTTCCCCACGCCAGTGGGCCTTGATCAGGGATGCATGCACTGTCCTGTCACCATTTGAGGAGGCCACGAGGATGGTGAGCAGAGACTGTCCCTCTTATTCACATGTTGGAGCACACGCTACGTGGAATAATGGACAGGGCCCTTGAGGCAGAACAGTGGGAGGAAGAGGAGGACTTCCTTACCTCTCAAGGCCCCCTTTACCCAGACAGTGGTCCTGCTTGCCCACCTAGCACACAGGAAGAGGATGAGGAGGAGGAGGAGGAGGATTGTATCAGCAGCATGGAGGTGGAGCCTAGCCTAGCACTCAGCAGCAGCAGTCTTCAAGGGATCATTTACAGTCCCAAGGAGCACGTGGAGTTTTACCTGGCTGGGATGAGGTGCCTGTGGATCCTGTCGTCCTCAGTGACCCAGAGGACTGTGGCCCGAATGCCTCAGCAAACCTATGCTGCATGGCCTCCCTGATTCTGCAAAGCCTGCGTAAGGATCCTTGTGTACGTGCTATTAAGGAGAGGGATCATTACTGGCTGGCGACTCTCCTTGATCCACATTACAAGAGTAAGGTTGCGGACCTTATGTTGCCATCGCAGAGGGTGCAGAAGATGAAACTTCTGCGGGAGGCCTTGCAGAAGGGTCTGTGCAATGCGTTCCCAGAACCGTTGGGATTACAAAACCTGGCTCTGGACAACGTCTTGCTGAGGCTTTGGTGAGTCACAGAAGGGGCCGTGGAGAAGGTGGTCATCTGACCGATGCGTTCAGGCAGTTTTTTAGTCCGCAGCCCCAAGGTCTGACCGGTTCCAGCAACCATCGCCAGCGTCTGCTTTACATGGTCCGGGAATACCTAGGGGCAAGATCCGACTTGGACACCTTCCCCACCGAAAATCCTCTGGCTTACTGGGTCTTGAGGATGGATCACTGGCCAGAGCTTGCCCAGTACGCAATTGAGCTACTGGCTTGCCCTGCATCCAGTGTTCTTTCAGAACGGACATTCAGTGCTGCTGGAGGCTTTGTCACTGATCACAGGGTGCGCCTCTCCACCAGCTCTGTTGATCGACTGACCTTCATCAAAATGAATCAGGCTTGGATCAACACCAGCTACCAAGCACCTGATGCTGATATTAATGAATAATATATTTTTTGTTGAAATGTCGGATCCCTTTTAGACTGCTGATGCTGAGTGACTGTCCTCTTATGCTGCTGATGGAATATCCTTCTCCTCCTCACTTTTCTTGCTGATAGCTAGTAAGAAATGTTGTGTTTCTGGGCTCCGCCACCAGTGCCTAAGGCACAATTTTTCAGCCCCTGTTTAACAGGGGCGCCTAATAACAATTTTTGTTGCAATACTTTGCACGTGGCTCCTTGTTGCGCTCCAATTGGAGTTATTGGGAGGGGTTGCAAGTGTTGTGTTGTGCCCAAGGCACAATTTTCCAGCCACTGTTTAACAGGGGCGCCTAATAACAATTTTTGATGCAATAATTTGCACGTGGCTCCTTGTTGCGCTCCAATTGGAGTTATTGGGAGGGGTTTCAAGTGTTGTGTTGTGCCCAAGGCACAATTTTTCAGCCCCTGTTTGAGGGGTGCGCTTTTTTCTAAAAAGTTTCTTTCACGCAACAATAATGGCCCCCCACCACCGCTAAAATATTCGACATAATGTTGCCACACAGAACTTGCGCAAGTAGCATTAATTACTTTTTTTTTTTTGGTCCTTTCATGTTGTGCAGGGACATTTCTAAACATGTGCCACTACTATAGACACCCAGCAGGTGTGATATTTAAAGGATTTCTTTTTTTCACTTTAAGCATCATTAAAATGGCTGACCCGGGTTCTGAACGACGTTTTCCAACATTTAATTGAATTTTGGTCTTTAAAATGACCGTTTTTGAATTCAAACGTTCGGCTCCCATAGACTTCAATGGGGTTCGAAATATTCGTGCGAACCCGTGGTCTGTTCGAACGTTCTGGTGCGTACCGAACACGGGGGTGTTCGGCTCATCCCTACACACCAATTGTAGATGTGCGGCTTCGGGGCAGGGAATGCCCCAGCTGAAGATGATTGGCCCAACACTATTTAGATGTGCGGCTTCAGGGCAGGGAATGCCCCAGCTGCAGATGATTGGCCCAACACTATTTAGATGTGCGGCTTCAGGGCAGGGAATGCCCCAGCTTCAGATTGGTCCAACACTATTTAGATTTGCGGCTTCGGGGCAGGGAATGCCCCAGCTGCAGATGATTGGCCCAACACTATTTAGATGTGCGGCTTCAGGGCAGGGAATGCCCCAGCTGCAGATTGGTCCGACACTATTTAGATTTGCGACTTCGGGGCAGGGAATGCCCCAGCTGCAAATAATTGGCCCAACACTTTTTAGATGTGCGGCTTCAGGGCAGGGAAGGCCCCAGCTGCAGATTGGTCCAACACTATTTAAATTTGCGGCCTCGGGGAAGGGAATGCCCCAGCTGCAGATGATTGGCCCAACACTATTTAGATGTGCGGCTTCAGGGCAGGGAATGCCCCAGCTGCAGATTGGTCCGACACTATTTAGATTTGCGACTTCGGGGCAGGGAATGCCTCAGCTGCAAATAATTGGCCCAACACTATTTAGATGTGCGGCTTCAGGGCAGGGAATGCCCCAGCTGCAGATTGGTCCAACACTATTTAAATTTGCGGCCTCGGGGCAGGGAATGCCCCAGTTGCAGATGATTGGCCCAACACTATTTAGATGTGCGGCTTCGGGGCAGAGAATGCCCCAGCTGCAGATGACAGCTTTATGACAAGCTCACTCAGGTGGGTTCAGATTTGGATCCGACCCCAATGCTAATGCTAAGTGATGAATAAATGTAACACTTTTGTATCTCAAATATCACAATACTTACCCCTGACAATACATTCACCTTTTCTCTTCCTAGAGAATAAGCGCCAACATGTTTAGGCATAATCCAAGGTTAGCATCTGTTCCAGAACTAAAGTGCCCAGTCATTTACATTGCAAAGCTTGTGCAGCCCTTTTGTTGAATGGTATAGATGTTGACTTACCCTTGCTCAGTCTATGATCAGCCAGTGTAAAAATCCATCACAATCTCAAAAATGAGCCCCCTGCTGACTCTTACCTTCTGAGATGGCAGAACACTATAGTGAACACACTGATCAATGGGGGAGGAAGACTGAGGAAAGATACAGAACACTGATGAAATAATTTTACCAGAATGTTTCTTAGACCATGAGAAAGTGTTACTGGGCGCAGTCACTTGACTGAAGCTGATGACCTCTTTTTAAAGATAAAAGGCTTTCATTTATAGTAGACTGTCGCTGTTGCTGTTGCATTGTGACATGAAATGACAGATATTACTGAAGAAATTATATACTGTACTGGATCGCTTTAATGTTCGCAGTCTTATTAATGTGTAATAGAGGGGCATCCTTTGAACTTTTCCTATCTTATTGCTTATTAGGAACAGACTTTCTGCGGTAATAATTGGTAACCAGAGGCCATGTGATCTAGGCTACCTAGGCTGTGGAAAAGCAATGTTTTATTCAAGGCAGTAAATAAATGAAATGTAATTGTTAAATCTAAGCAAAGGGAATTATTTAAGCCACCGTGGACAGCCAGGTGATTTTTTCCCAGCAATATGTGAGCTAAGCTGATCAAAGTGAAGTAGAAAAAAAAATTCAAACTGTTTCTGAATTAGTCATGCTAATGCGGCTCCATATAGATTCGGGTTACTATGGTATGGCTGTCATTTTTCTTATGATTTAAAGCTGTTAGTGTAATACGCATTTTGGTTCATTAAATATCAGTCAGCAAGTACATTATAGACAGGGGTTAACAGTTTAGTGCTGCAGTGTAATGTGGGCTTTGTAAATCTCCTAGGACTTGGCACAGCTTCAGGAATTTAGACAGAAGTTTTCATCTTCCTAATTTGGTGATATCTTTCAGAAGTTACCTTTCAGGGACTGAATCAAGGCTTTCTAAAGCATGAAGGTTGAGCACTGTTGACCTCTGCAGGATCCAGGCTGATACTGCATTCAGTTTAGGGCAACAGACATAAAATCCTCTGCAGTGCAGATGCACAATGCTGCTGCCATTTTCATCCAGACTAAAACTACACAATGTCGTTCTGCTTCCAGTATTCCTAAATGGTAGTAACTTCCCCCATTTGTGGTGCATTTGCCCATCTAAGAATGAACTAGGAAGCAAAATATGAAAGATACACCATCATGTAATTTAATTGGCACCTAAACATAAATGAGTTGCAAATTCATTACATAAATAAGGATTTAATGTGTACTAAGAATAGGGATGTCCCGATACCACTTTTTTAGGACCAAGTACAAGTACTGATACTTTTTTTTTTCATGTACTCGCCGATATCGACTTTTTTTAATATCATGTGACAGTTTGACTGATGGGCACTCAAAGGTGGCACTGCTAGGCAGCACTTATGGGCACTGATAGGTGGCACTGACAGGTGGCTGGCACTAATAGTAAGCACTTATGGACACTGACAGGTGGCTGGCACTGTTAGATGGCACTGAGAGGTGGCTGGCACTGATGGACACTGAGAGGTGGCACGCACTGTTAGATGGCACTGACAGGTGCCATCTAACTGACAGGTGGCTGGCGCTAATAGGGAGCACTTATGGCTGGCACTGAAATGCCACAATAAATGACACGAGGAAAGGATTTTGAAATGCTATGCTGCGAGGCCCATCTTGGTACACCCTGCACTCGGCATCAGTAAGTATCAGCAGACATCTTGTTACACCTAGCCCATATAGTTCGGGCTGGGTGTAACAAGATATCCGCTGCTGGCTTACTGTGGCCAAGTACAGAGTGTACCAAGATGGACGTCGGGATGTCCAAGCTGACAGTCGCCAATCCTGATTATGTGCGCAAATCAGACATAAAAAGCTTTCTGTGACCGCATCACCACAGAGATCTGCCCAGCAAGGCTGTGATTGGGTGGTGGGGACTGATTTTACAAGGGGAATTCAGACATCAACTTTTTTTTTCCCCCTTCTTTTAAAGATCCAAGTGATAACGCTTTTTGATTCTCGGAATCGCCCTGCACACAAGTCCAGCTTGCCTAGCTGAGGACTCGCTCTCTGCCCCACTGACTCCGCCTACGGGCACATCCCACCCACTCCGCCCGACCTCTCCCCTCACAAACTCTGCCCGCCGACCCGGTATCGGGTCAGGCATCGGGAGCATTTGTGCGAGTACAAGAACTTGCGCAAATACTCTGTATTGGGACAACCCTGACAAAGAAGCATTCCCAACAGTCTGCCAGTCCTAAAAGGATCATGTCAAATGGCCTGACAGGCCTAACTAAGAGGAGAATCCTGCGGAAAGCAGAACAGATATACCTCAAGCACTGTGTTTTGCTGTAGATGCCTTAAAAGACGCGATACAGCAAGTCTATGGTTTGGTTCTTCTGTCTGTACGCATGTGCAGACTTTTATGGCTTAAGAACTGGTCAGCTGAACTTCCTTGTAAGATGTTATTGGCAGGTTTCCCTTCCATGAAGAATGTTTTATATCCAAAAGATTTCTGGAGGAAACCAAATGATATGGGCCCTCTGCCAGCAGCAAGGAGCCAGACAAGCAAAAAAAAATAGAGAGACTTGGACTTCACATAAAGGGGCGGACTTTCTGTTTAAGACTTTGTCTACCAGTGTCCATTTACATAGAGACGGCGTATAACCCAGTAGATAATGTAAAGGAGGGCACTAATCGGGGCCCTCCTGCTTGAGAATGTGGCCAGCACACACCTGTAGTTATTAGTGCTAGCTAGGGCTGCCTTAATTACAGTTTATTTTACGGGTGTGTTAAGCCCAATAGGAACCCAAGGAAGATACTGGAAGCCCCGAGTAGGCCTATAAAAAATCTAGCTGCTGGGGGCTCATCCTCTTCCCCCCCCTGGACCAGATCAACAGGTGAAGTGCTCCCTCCCCAGTCGCGTGTACCTTCTATGTGGTATGGGTCACCTCGGTATCCGGGGGGGGGGGGCTGTTTGTTGTTAAATAAAATGGTGTGTACTGCCTGCCCGAGTTCTAAATAACTGGGCAGGAAGCTTGGTGTTAATTGATATGTTGATATGGTGAGTTAATAAACAATTTGTTGGATATGATATTTAAACCAATAAAAGGTACTGCGGCCAAAATATTTGCCAAAAGATACATGGTGTATGTGTTTTTTATTTATAGTTATAATAGGTCATTAAGATGGGCGCTGGTGTGTGTGTGTGTGGCCTACAGTCTCATGAATAGTATGCCTCGTACACATGACCGGTTTTACTGTCGGGAAAACTGCCATGACAGCTTTTGGCCTGGAAAATCGTCTGTGTGTATGCTCCGTCGCAGTTTACCAGACAGGAAAACTGCTGGGAATCCCAGCGGGAAAACTGAAAACGTTCGCTTTTTTTTTCCTTCCGGAAATCCCAGCAGTTTTTAAGCTGGCAGTTTTTCTATGGGAAACACTGCAGTGGAGCATACACACGGCTGGGTTTCCCGACCAAAGCTCTCATGGCAGTTATCCTGTTGGGGGAAAAAAGCAACCGAGCAGGTTGATTGGTAAAAATTGAGAGGTAAAAATTGCTCATCACTCAAAGAACCCCTAACAAACTCTGGAGGAACCCCAGTTGAGAAACCCTGCTGTACTGTGACCTAGAAACAAGAGTGTCAGGAAAATGGCAAAGCTTGCTTGCATTTCCTTAGTAGTGTTGAGCAGAATATGCCATATTCGATTTCGCGATATATCTCGAATATATACTCGAATATTCGAGATATATTCGTTAAATGCGAATATTCGCGATATTTTTTGTAAATCAATTGATTGCGAAATTTCGCTATTGCGAATGCAAATGAAATTTCGAGAAATGCGGAAGGAGCACTCTGATTGGCTCAGAATATTTGTGATATTTTATAATACAAAATAATTGCGAAATTTCGAGAAATGCGGAATGGAGCACTCTGATTGGCTCAGAATATTCGTGATATATTACAATACAAAATAATTGCGAATATTCGGCAAATGCGGAAGGAGCACTCTGATTGGCTCAGAATATTTGTGATATTTTATAATACAAAATAATTGCGAAATTTCGAGAAATGCGGAATGGAGCACTCTGATTGGCTCAGAATATTCGTGATATATTACAATACAAAATAATTGCGAATATTCGGCAAATGCGGAAGGAGCACTCTGATTGGCTCAGAATATTCGTGATATATTACAATACAAAATAATTGCGAATATTCGGCAAATGCGGAAGGAGCACTCTGATTGGCTCAGAATATTTGTGATATTTTATAATACAAAATAATTGCGAAATTTCGAGAAATGCGGAATGGAGCACTCTGATTGGCTCAGAATATTCGTGATATATTACAATACAAAATAATTGCGAATATTCGGCAAATGCGGAAGGAGCACTCTGATTGGCTCAGAATATTCTTGATATTTTATCGTAATTTCGCAAAAATGCGAATGAGAAATTGATTGCGGAATTTCGACAGTAACACTCTGAAATCGAATATATGTGTTATTTTAGCTAAAAACAATATAAAATGAACGCTGCAGCTACTCGGCCCAAGGTCTCTAATCATACCAGCAATGCTTTTAGACGTCGATGGGGATCTCTAGGATGTGATCTGTTCTAAAAAAAAATTGAAAAAATACGAATATTCGAAATAGCGAATATTCACCGCGAAATTCGGAATATATCGCGAATACTCGAATATGCCATATTCGAGCCGAATATTCGCAATACGAATATTCGTGAGCAACACTATTCCTTAGTACAATAGTATGCCAGGGCTAATCCTGCCCATGTGTACCAGTACAAGCATCCCCTGGAATCTGTCAGAGATTCTAAACCTTCCCTATTCTACTAGAAAGGGGATAGACGAGATTCCACATCCAGACCTTAACCCAGCCCTTTAAAATTACCTTGTGCTAAACAAAACAAACAATGTAGGCAAACATTAATGACCTCCTTTAAAAGATGCCACTTGTTAGACATAAGCTTTTGGAGCTAAACAAATTACAGGCAGACAGTCTGTAGGTCGTGGAAACAGGAACTGAACTTTACTATTACTTCTTGTACATAGACAAAACATGAACTAGCAAACGTAACACTGCCATCTAGTGATCATATAATGTAATAGGCACACAGCAATGACATTTAGTAGATGTTGCTCATATAATACAAACCTTGTATGCTAACACCCCCACTCAACAACTACTATCTATGTCAATCCCATTTCTGATCTAAGATCAACAAATCTGTTTCTAGCTAGTGGTTTTGTCAAAACATCAGCAATCATTTTTTCCGTTTCACAATACACAAGTTCAATCACTTTCTGATCAACTAAGTCATGAATGTAATGATGTCTGACATCGATGTGCTTGGTTCTTCCATTAATCTTCTCACTTGTTGCAAGCTTAATGCAACCCTGATTATCCTCAAATAAGACGGTAGGTTCTGATGTTGCTTCTCCAAGATCCTTGAGTAATTGTTGTAACCACACAACTTCTTGACTGGCATAAGCTGCAGATATGTATTCAGCTTCTGTAGAGGACAATGCCACTGACATCTGTTTCTTGCTAGACCATGATATAGGACTGTCTCCCAATTTTAATAAGTAACCACTTGTGGATTTGCGTGTGCTGTGATAACCTGCCCAATCGGAGTCCACATATCCCACGAGGTTTAAATCACCACTTGCTGACAGTTTCAAATTTAAGTCTTTTGTCTGTTTCAGATATCTCATAACTCTTTTGATCGCATTCCAATCTCTTAGACGTGGTTTATCAACTCGCCTGCAAAGAAGAGACATGCTGGCTGCAATGTCTGGACGTGTAGTGGTTGCAATGTAGAGAAGTGCCCCCACTGCTTGTCTGTATTGTTCATTGGATGTGAGAAGATCATCTTCTCCTTCTAACTTTGGATAGGCTGTATCCATAGGTGTGCTTGCTCCTTTCGCCTCTGTCATGTTGAATTGCTGAAGAATAGATTCAATTTTTGTGCTCTGATTCAACAGGAAACTTCCATCTTTCTCACGCTGGATGTCAATTCCAAGATAATATGTCACTTCATCTAGGTCTTTAGTTTCAAAGTGCTTGTTGAGTACTCCTGTTAATTTTGCAATTTCATTGTTATTTTTGTGAGCAATGATCAGGTCATCAACATAAATTAGCAGATACATCCACTCAGTGTCTACTTGTTTAGCGTATAGGCACGGATCAGCTTTGCTTCTTGTAAATCCTTCATTTAGTAGAACTTGATTAATCTTCAGGTTCCATGCTCGAGCTGATTGTTTAAGGCCATAAAGAGATTTATTCAACTTGCAGACAAGATGCTCTTGTCCCTTTTTCAAATATCCTTCTGGTTGTGACATGTAAATTTCTTCTTCAATATCACCATTAAGAAAAGCTGTCTTAATATCGTGATGTTTCACAATCATTGTACGCATGGCAGCCACTGTCATTAGTGTTCTGAAAGTACTTTGTTTAGCAACTGGAGCAAAAGTAGCATCATAGTCCTCACCGAACTTCTGTGAGTAACCTTTAGCAACCAGCCTTGCCTTGTACCGACAGACTTTCCCTTCAGAGTTACATTTGGTTTTAAAAACCCATTTACATCCTATGGCATGTTTACCTTGAGGTAGCTCTGAAAGTGTCCATGTCTGGAGATCTTCGAGTGATGTCATTTCTTCATCAGCGGCTTTATTCCATACGTGTTTCTCATGCATTGGCAGTTTCTGCATCTCTTTCCATGAACCTGGTTCAGTTTGAACAGCTCTGCGAGCTATGTAAGATAAACGTTCAGCTGGAACACCTTTATTGATTCTGGTTGATTTTCTGACTGAAGGTATTTCTGGTTCAAACTCAGGTTTTGATTCTTCTGCACTAATTTATATTTCTGTATCACTTTCCTTATTTTCTTGAGTGACTGATGTTGATTCTTTCTCAGTTTGAATAGTTTGTGTCTGTTGTTCAAACTTTGAGCACATAGAGGTTTCATCAATAATCACACTTCTGCTGACTGTTACCTTGTTCGTGTCTTGATGTAAAATCCTGTATCCTTTTTGAGATTCACTGTACCCCACAAGTACACCTTCTTTTGCACATGCATCCCATTTTGTACGTTTTTCTTTTGGAATGTGTACATAGGCTTTACTTCCAAAAATTCTGATGTGTCTTAAATCTGGTTTCCTTTTGTTCCATAGTTCATATGGAGTTTTTGTTGTTGCTTTTCCCGGCAAACGATTTTGAAGATAACATGCAGTTGTGATAGCTTCTCCCCAGAATGTAGTTGGCATATCAGCATCAAATAGCATGCTCCTCCCACTTTCACACAGTGTGCGGTTCATTCTCTCTGCAACTCCATTTTGCTCCGGGTTATATGGAACTGTTGTCTGGAACATAATTCCATGCTTCCTGAGAATGGCTTGTGTTTTACCACTTGTATATTCTGAGCCATTGTCTGTTCGTAGTACTCTGGGCATTCTGCCGAAAATATTATTTACTTGAGCGAGATACTGTTCTAATTTCTCTGGCACTTCATCCTTATTGTGAAGTAGAAATACTGTGGTATATCTGGAGTATTCATCAATGAAGGTCAGGAAGTACTTTTTCTTTCCTGGAGTCATAGTTTTCATTGGACCACAAAGATCTGAATGTATTAAGTCCAGAGGTTTTTGAACTTTGCTGTTTGTCTGCTTGGGAAAAGGTGTGTCCTTGCCATTTTTCCTTTAATACAGCTGGTACAAATCATTGTGTGATCACATGGATTAATCTTAATACCACTTGCATAGTTATTCTCAACTATTTTCTTTATTGTATCAGAATTTCTGTGCCCCAATCGTCTGTGCCAAGTGTGGATGCAGTTTGAATGTTTATCCTCTTTGGCTATTTTAACCATTTCACTGCAGTTCAACTGATATAGTTCATCTATGATTTTAGCCTTTGCAAGCAAGCAATCCCCTTTTGTTATGATACAACTGTCACCCTGAAATTTGACTACATTGCCTTGGTTAGTGAGTTTCTTTACTGACAAAAGGTTGCTTTCAAGATCTGGCACATACAGAACATTCCTCATATGGATCTTTTTAGTGATATCTGGAGAGATAGGACAGTATAGAAAGCCATCTCCTATTCCCACTGATTTCATGAGTTGTCCATTAGCTGTAGTTATCCCTTCTGTTTTGCTTTCATCAAGCTGAGCGAAGAAACTTCGGTCATTTGTCATGTGACTTGTAGCGCCTGAGTCCACACACCATGCTTGCACAGTGGTGACACAATTTTTGGATCCGAATGCATATTCCTTTGTTTCTATGACATTCTTAGCTTGTTGGAATGCACTTTGTTTTTGCATTCTAGCTTTCCAGATTCTACAATCTGCTTTTAGATGTCCTGGTTTCTTGCACACAAAGCATTCCCGCTTTTCTAGCTGCACGTTACTGTGTTTATTTTTGTATCTTGTCTTTAAAGCCGTCTCTGAACAAACACTCACAGTACTCATGCTTTCAGTTTTGCGCTTGTATTCATCCACAAGCTTGCCTTTAACATATTCCAGTGTCAGATCATCATCTGGACGTGCATCTAGTGCTGTGACAAGTGTCTCATAACTTTCAGGAAATCTTTCATCTCTTCTCCAATCCCTCGCAGCCTCTCCACCATCTCTAAGGTCTGTCTTATATAGTCCTGCATGTCCTGGTCTTTCTGTAGCTTAGTCTGATAGAGCTTTCTGATTAAATACAGTTTATTGCTGAGATTAACTCTTTCGTGTGCTTTCTGTAACTCTTCCCACATGTCTTTAGAAGTTTGACAGTTACATATATGTACAGTAGGTGACTGGGATATTGTGTCAATCTCGCTCCCTTTCTCGGCGAGATTGACCACCTACGAGCCCCATCGCGGGAGCCAGCGCCGAGCTGGCTTGCCGCGATGGAGACAAAGCCGTCATAGAAGTGACGGGGGATCCGACGCGGATTCCCGCCAATTCTACACGTGGGCGGAGTTTGTTATGAATCCTGAAGGAGAAATCCCCGCCGGTTCCCCCCTCAGGAGCATAACGGGCCCTTAGGTCTGTTATGGGTTGTAAGGAGACCCCCTACGCCGAAAAAACGGCGTGGGGGTCCCCCCACAATCCATAACAGACCCGTATCCAAAGCACGCCGGCCGGCCGGTCAGGAAGGGAGTGGGGGCGAGCGAGCGCCCCCCCCTCCTGAGCCGTACCGGGCAGCATGCCCTCAACATGGGGGGGTTAGGTGCTCTGGGGCAGGGGGCGCACTGCGGCCCCCCACCCCAGAGCACCCTGTCCCCATGTTGATGAGGACAGGGCCCCTTCCCGACAACCCTGGCCGTTGGTTGTCGGGGTATGCGGGCGGGAGGCTTATCGGAATCTGGAAGCCCCCTTTAATAAGGGGGCCCCCAGATACCGGCCCCCCACCCTAAGTGAATGAGTATGGGGTACATTGTACCCCTACCCATTCACCTGCAAATAAAAAGTGTAAACACAAATAAACCACACAGGGTATTGAAATATTTTATTAGTTGGCCGCCGGGGGGGGGGTGTGTATGATCGCTTTTATAAAAGCGCCCCCCTCCGGCGGGCTTCTGTGGGGGGTGGGTGCCGCCGTCTGGTTCTCTTCCGCTGCCGGGGGGGGCGCTTTGATAAAAGCGCCCACCACCCGGCGGGCTTCTTTCGACGTCTTCGGCGGCTGGGGGGTCTTCTCCCACTCTCCGGGGTCTTCTCCTGCTCTCCGGGGGTCTTCTCCTGCTCTCCGGGGGTCTTCTCCGCTCTCCGGGGGTCTTCTTCTTCTTCAGGACTCGCCGCCGCTAACTTTGTGTGTTAGCTCAATTACTAGCGGCGGCGAGTCCCCTCCTCTGTGAAGTCTTCTTCTTCTTCTCCAGATGTTGACGCGACGCTTCCTTCCGCTGTTATGCCGGGCGCGCGGCTCGCAGCGAGTTATATAGGCCTGTCTTGTGACGTCGCAGTCCCATCATGCTACGGTAGGTAGCACGTGGTACCTACCGGAGCATGATGGGACTGCGACGTCACAAGACAGGCCTATATAACTCGCTGCGAGCCGCGCGCCCGGCATAACAGCGGAAGGAAGCGTCGCGTCAACATCTGGAGAAGAAGAAGAAGACTTCACAGAGGAGGGGACTCGCCGCCGCTAGTAATTGAGCTAACACACAAAGTTAGCGGCGGCGAGTCCTGAAGAAGAAGAAGACCCCCGGAGAGCGGAGAAGACCCCCGGAGAGCAGGAGAAGACCCCCGGAGAGCAGGAGAAGACCCCGGAGAGTGGGAGAAGACCCCCCAGCCGCCGAAGACGTCGAAAGAAGCCCGCCGGGTGGTGGGCGCTTTTATCAAAGCGCCCCCCCCGGCGGCGGAAGAGAACCAGACGGCGGCACCCACCCCCCACAGAAGCCCGCCGGAGGGGGGCGCTTTTATAAAAGCGATCATACACACCCCCCCCCCGGCGGCCAACTAATAAAATATTTCAATACCCTGTGTGGTTTATTTGTGTTTACACTTTTTATTTGCAGGTGAATGGGTAGGGGTACAATGTACCCCATACTCATTCACTTAGGGTGGGGGGCCGGTATCTGGGGGCCCCCTTATTAAAGGGGGCTTCCAGATTCCGATAAGCCTCCCGCCCGCATACCCCGACAACCAACGGCCAGGGTTGTCGGGAAGGGGCCCTGTCCTCATCAACATGGGGACAGGGTGCTCTGGGGTGGGGGGCCGCAGTGCGCCCCCTGCCCCAGAGCACCTAACCCCCCCATGTTGAGGGCATGCTGCCCGGTACGGCTCAGGAGGGGGGGGCGCTCGCTCGCCCCCACTCCCTTCCTGACCGGCCGGCCGGCGTGCTTTGGATACAGGTCTGTTATGGATTGTGGGGGGACCCCCACGCCGTTTTTTCGGCGTAGGGGGGTCTCCTTACAACCCATAACAGACCTAAGGGCCCGTTATGCTCCTGAGGGGGGAACCCATGCCGGATTTTTCTTTAAAAATCCGGCGGGGATTTCTCCTTCAGGATTCATAACAAACTCCGCCCACGTGTAGAATTGGCGGGAATCCGCGTCGGATCCCCCGTCGCTTCTATGACGCACTCGCTGGAATGTGCTTTTACTATTCCAGCGAGTGCGAGATATCGGCAGCCTGTCGCCGAGATTCAGCGCGATGCTGGCGTGCTAAAAACACATTCTCGGCGGCAGGCACTGTATGATTTGATCATCATCTATGCACAGGGAGATTGTGCTTTGCGCCTTTTGATCTCTGTCTAACCACTCCTCTGTGGGCTGTGCAGGTCTTTGTTCATTTATGCATTTCCACGTACCTTCTCTTATAAGCAGCATTTTCATCTTGAATTTCCAAGATTGGTAGTTCTGATTTGTCAGATTTGCAATGGAAAACTTTGCTGAGGGGATGGCAGCTGCCATTACTGCTGTTTGTCTTTCTGGTGCTGTCTTCTGCACTGAATTGCTCTAGCTCACTGTATCTGGCTATATCCAGGGGTAATCTGTATTATATCCTGGGCTTCTGTAACATGCTCTGGGCCCATAACCTGTTAGACATAAGCTTTTGGAGCTAAACAAATTACAGGCAGACAGTCTGTAGGTCGTGGAAACAGGAACTGAACTTTATTATTACTTCTTGTACATAGACAAAACATGAACTAGCAAACGTAACACTGCCATCTAGTGATCATATAATGTAATAGGCACACAGCAATGACATTTAGTAGATGTTGCTCATATAATACAAACCTTGTATGCTAACACCACTTCCCCTTCTAACTTCAGTACTCTTAATACATTGACCTAGAACAGACAAGCAGCTGGTACCCAATCTCTGCACCTTCTCCAGATCATTGGCTTGAAGCATTCAAAGCAAAACTGGGGCTTGGTTATTTATGCTTGTTTTTTGTTTTGTTTTTAAACCTACTTAGTTTTTAACCTGTTGGTTTACATCTATATTCAATTATTTTTCTCAGTATATTTGAATGTTAAACTGCTTTAAATATAAATACCGTGATTTGCATACGATTTTCCCCAAAAAAAGTGGTGGCTGTATTACATTTTAGGACTTTACACCCTTTTATTTCCCCCCGGTGAAGCAGCCTGTAACACACTTCCTTGTCTCATGTGGTTTCCTTTCTGGATAGAGGAGCAACAGAGACCCCTTTGGACAACAGCATTGTCGATCTGGGAAGAGGGTAATGTTAGATGCACTAGCAAATTTAGATGGACCGAATAAACAAAAGCCAAACTCCAGCAAACACTTTTCAGTTACAGAAAGTTTTTTTTTACGTTTTTTTGTTCCTTTTGATATAAAAAAAGGTTTTACATAAATAAAAATTTACTATTGTAAGCACCCCATGCCAAATCGGCAACTATTGCCGGAAGAATGGGTGTATGCAGCGCTAGTAGCATAAAATTAAATTGAATTAAAAAATTAAAGCTAAGAGTCCATAGTGTTTAAGGTAAAGTCCTTGTTCAGAAAAGAAAGCTGGAATCACCCACGGTGTAAACAAAGACACAATCACGTGAGCATGAAATTATTAACACACCGGGCCTCTTAAAGAAAATAGACCACTGAATTACAGGTCATCAAACAAGCATAATGTCCACAGCGCCATAAAACCACTTCAATTGGATCCAAGATAGCTGGGTTTTGTAGTCTCACCAAATGGAAGATCATAGGTGCATACATAAAATACAAGAAAGGCAACTCCTCATGGTATAGTATTAAAACCAGGGTAAATTTCTAAAAAACAGCCAGGGTACTCACATTTTGTCAAATAAAAACAATCAAAGGCTTCAGTCAGTCATGAATAGCACTTGTTTCCAGACACAAAGATGGCTGGAAATAATTTCATGCTCACGTGATTGTGTCTTTGTTTACACCGTGGGTGGTTCCAGCTTCCTTTTCTGAACAAGGACTTTACTTTAAACACTATGGACTCTTACCTTTAATTTTTTGCTACTAGCGCTGCATACACCCATTTTTTATGCTTTTTTGTTGTCGCCATACAATTTATGCCAGCTGCTTCTGTAATACTAGCGCAGTGATTAATCTTGAATTTATTAGCCATTGCCAGAAACAGAAGCAATTTGAAGAGACATCGAAGCATGAACCTGCACAGATGTCTGTCAAATCGCCACCACTGCACTACATTGCCGGTTTGAAATTGTGCGAGTTCAGCTGAACTCGCACGATTTCTAGCCGCATTCAGTGTGAACCTGGGCTAAATAATTAAAAAAACGTAAGACTTGCCTGTTCATCAGGTGAAAATAAAGGAAAAAAAACACAACATTGCAAAAGGAAACAAATGCAGTCACTACATCTAAGAATTGGTAAACGTCAATGTAATATATTTTTGGGGGTTAATACTGCGTTAAAAGAATAAGAACTTAGATCATCACAGAGTGGGACTGTGGATCAAGAAAAGGGGTACACATGCCACGTCCCGGAATAGTTATAGAAAATTGGATATACACATATGTATATAGAAAATACACGTGTGTATAGAAGTGACAATGGACTTTTTAGGCGTAGTAAGATTAAAATTGGATATTTATCACATAAAAAATAGAATACAAAATTAAAATGACAATTTGCCACGCTTGATGACAAATAAATAACAAGCACATTAATGTGACAAACCACCTATTGATGAAAATTATAATTATACAAAAGGCAACAAAAAAAAGTGGAAAACTCGCAACCACTCAATATGAGATTTGAAGACCAGTAGAATTTTCCATAAGGTGGGATGTTACATGATGTTTAGCCCAACATGTTTTGCGCTGTATGGACGCTTCTTCGGGAGCTTTACAGTAACTTATTAAAAAGGTTGGATGGACAAAAAACAGCATGGGCAGAGGTCACAGAAGGTAATCAGGATAGGTATCGTGACATATGTCGGGAATGTGAGGAAGACACTCTCTTTAGTTAATCATAGTTAACAGGATACATCAGACCCACAAAGGGTTCAGGCCATAGGCAGCGCTCAAGCGATTGCCAACTCCAATGTTGAGTAGGAAGATTCAAAAAACACTTGGCGTTTACTGATAGGTATTAGTTGGTCAAGGAAACCAGAACTGCATCAGCAGATTGATTCACAAGTGTTCAAAACTGCCCCTCTTCAAACCAAAAATCATAAACCTGGTAGACATTAGACACAACCTCTGCCCGTGGTGACAGTCTCCTTGATTGTGAGACTGAGTCTCACAATTTTGTCAGATAAAATCAATCAAAGGCTTCAGTCTGTCATGAATAGCACTTGTTTCCAGCCACAAAGGTGGCCGCTTCTTTGTTGCTGTTGGGTGGAGGATAATTTCATGCTCACGTGATTGTGTCTTTGGGTCTGATGTATCCTGTTAACTATGATTAACTAAAGAGAGTGTCTTCCTCACATTCCCAACATATGTCACGATACCTATCCTGATTATCTTCTGTGACCTGTGACCATGCTGTTTTTTGTCCATCCAACCTTTTTAATAAGCTACGGTAAAGCTCCCGAAGAAGCGTCCATACAACGCGAAACATGTTGGGCTAAACATCGTGTAACATCCCACCTTATGGAAAATTCTACTGGTCTTCAAATCTCATATTGAGTGATTGCGAGTTTTCCACTTTTTTTGTTGCCTTTTGTATAATTATAATTTTCATCAATAGGTGGTTTGTCATATTAATGTGCTTGTTATTTGTCATCAAGCGTGGCAAATTGTCATTTTTTTTTTCTTTATTCTTTAATAATTTTGTATTCTATTTATAAATATCCAATTTTAATCTTACTATGCCTAAAAAGTCCATTCTCACTTCAATACACACACATTTTCTATATACATATGTGTATATCCAATTTTTTCTAATACTGCATTAAGTTAAAATGAATGGCTCACTAAAAAAACCAACATTAAAAAAAAAAAAAAAGTGTGAAAAAGCATTATAGAGCACATTGTTTCTGAACTAATGTTACATATTTCATTACCCTCCTGACAGCTTCTTACGGCAGCTCAAAAAAAATTCTCTACAGGCTAGTAAAAAAGCTATATAAATTAAATACTGTTTATTATCAAACAATAAAAATAAAAACTACATTTACCAGCTGTTTTATAAAGCATGGGAAAAACAGAATATCCCCCAAAGGGTGGGACTTTACAAGTGACCATAAAAAAAGTAACAATTGTATAAAAAGTAGCAAATTTTATTAATTACACATAGCATACCAATTGTATCAAAAATATGTACATCATGAATACAAATCATTCAAATACGTAATTGAACAGGAAACACAAGGCTGCTTAGAGTCACACCCAACAGCTGTTTCGGAAATTCTCCCTTCTTCAGGGTATTTTTAGACAATAAGTTCAAAGATATCTAAAAGATAAATACACAATTTACATTAATACAGATCATTTCAAATATACACAACAATAAGAAAAAAAAAAGGGGGGGGGGGGGCTTACTTAAAAATAAAAGTATTCCATGTGTCCAAGAATGTGTGTGGCTCAAGATGTAATTGAGAAGCAACAAGAATATGGCTCGCTGTCACAGGGCCGGGTCAAAAGCAGAAATCCAAAGAGGGTCCAATTCAAATGAAAGCAATCAAGCTGACAACCATATCCACTCCCAGCGGAATCTGAATAGAACATAATGGGCAAAATTGCATGAGGCTAAAATATAAGCCAAAAACATACACCAAGCTGTCCCTTAAATCTGAGATTAATATCTCATGTATACCTTACTTTCTCTGTATAGGTTGCTATGTATATATAGTGCATGAATTAGCAAAACTCAAAACACCTACCTGAAAGCCCGATGACAAACACAACAAGCCTTAGGCCTCGTACACACTATCGGACATATCCGATGAAAACGGTCCGCGGACCATTTCCATCGGATATGTCCGATCGGGAGTTTGATCCGATGGCGTGTACACACCATCGGATCAAATTCCCCGCCGCCGGACGGCGCGGTGACGTGGCGGTGACGTTGACGCCGCCACGTCACCGCACCAGGAAGTTAAACACTTCCGCGCATGCGCCGAATCCATTCGGCGGCGGCGGTGGGGGACGACATGTCTGCTGGTAAGTGTACTAACCAGCAGACATGTCGGGCGGACAGATTCCCACCGGATAGATTTCAAAGCATGCTTTGAAATCTGTCGGGTGGAGAAATCTGTCCGCTAGCCCATACACACGAGCGGAGATGTCTGCTGAAACAGTCCATCGGACCGGTTTCAGCGGACATATCCCCTCGTGTGTACGAGGCCTTAGACTGTCCTGAATCCAAACAGTGTTAGATAAGGACTACAAGTCGAAATGACTTAATAGCAAGTAGCAGATCCTACGGGATGTAAAGGGTGGAGAGTCTGTAAAGATAGCAAACAAAATCTTAAATATACAGCCAGCAAGTGGTAAATGTGGCTAGAGGAAGGAAAAGGGGCTTGATATTTACCCAGCAGTTGATATCCAGAGATGTCCTGTTACCATCCACCACCAAGCACAGGTAGCTGAGAACTGACAGGCTCTTTATATAGTGGTGGGCGGATAGCCGCACGTGCGCGCGCATGAGCGCAATGACCACAAATTTTTTTTTTATTAGTGTCGATTAGTGCAGCATGCGGCGATATGGGCGTGACAGCGCATCAATGCAGTGCACTGCAAAAAAAGGGGAGGGCAAGAAACAGACATCAAATGACACCCCCATTGGTGGGCCATGACATTGTGTGCCCAACCACTCCCCCTGGGTGCGCCGTATGGTCTCTGCCAAATCGCCCCCCGGATGACAGAGAGCCAAATCAACAAATACAGGGACACAGGAAAAAGAAAAAAAAAAACCTTCACCATTCTATCTAGAATGAATCCTAAACATGATAAAAATTATTTACATGAACAAAATAAATAATTAAAAAAAATGTATATACACGCCATACCATATACAGATTGGATTAGTATATGTATCCATATATGTATATATAGATGATAAATATTTACATATCTCCTATTCCTCCCATCCCCCAGAGGAAAAGCCCTCAAGAAAGGGCCAGTAGCTCACTACCTCGTTCAGGCCAGGTGCACAAGTGGCATTCAAAGAGCCTATCCCACCTAGTTTCCCTTTGTAAGAGGGACCTATTCCAGTCGCCTCCTCTGCTGTTGGGATGTATCCTATCAAGGATAAGGAATTTTATCCGAGGGATTTTTCCATAGTGGGCATCTCTGATGTGACGACCCAGAGGAAGGTCTGGGTCAGATTTCTTCATGCATAGAATATGCCTGGAGGCTCTTTAATGGAATTGCTTAGTCTTGCCAATGTAGAAGGCTCCACATTGGCAAGACAATAGATAGACCACGCCTTCAGTCTTGCAATTGGCAAAATGGGTTGCTCTGAAAGGTTTCCCATTTGGTACCATTATGTTTTTGTCTGTGTTCATATACTGACAAAAATTGCATCCCCCACACCTGAAAGTGCCCATACGTTTGCAAGGGTCTAAGCGAAATTCTCCCATATATTCACTTTGGGTAAGACTGTCCTTTAGTGATCAAATCTTGCGGTATGTGATAGAAGTTTTTGGTGGTACAAATGGCGCAAGTATGGGGTCAATACCTAGAAGGTGCCAATGTTTGGAAATGATTTTGCTTATTTTGTTACTTTGTTTATTATATCTAGTGATAATCCGTAGATTATTCACATTGGATCCACTCAATTCCTTGAACGAATGTTTCTTAGTCAACAGATCATTTCGAGTTCTTAAGGTGGCCCTTCGGTAAGCTTTTTTAAGGCAAGTAGGGGAATAGCCCCTGATTAACAGGCGGTTTCTTAGTGCATCCGCTTCTCGTTGGAAGACATTGTCATGCGTACAGTTCCTACGTAAACGTAAATACTGGCCGAACGGGATTGAGTTGAGAAGTGGTATTGGGTGGGCACTTGTTGCATGCAATATGGAATTACATGCCGTCTCCTTACGGTAAAGTGCACTTGTAAGTTCGCCATCTTTTCCCTTCAGTATAGTGACATCTAAAAAGTTGATGGAGACGTCACTATATGAGATCGTGAATTTCAAGTTGTATAGATTGTTGTTCATCTCATCTATACATGATAACAGCAATTCCAGAGTGCCCACCCATACCATAAAAATATCGTCAATGTACCTGCTCCAATTGACAATAGATTCCGTCCAAGGCAGTAGGGCTTCCTCCGATAGAAAAAATTGCTCCCACTCCCCCAGGTACAGGTTGGCGTAAGATGGGGCACACGAAGTCCCCATTGCCACACCCTGCACCTAGAGGTAGTGGGAGCAATCGAAAGTAAAAAGCATTGCGTGTCAAAATGTATTCCAAAGCTGAAAGTAAAAATCTGTCAAAAGAACGATTATCCTGATGGGATTGCGATAGGATATGTCTAATGACCCTGATGCCCCTCTGGTAGGGAATGGAGCTATACAAAGCCTCCACATCAATTGCCACCAGAAGGGCATCAGGGGGCACCGACATATCCTCTATCTGGTGTAGGAGGTGGGTGGTATCCCTTACAAAGGAGGGCAAGTTGTTAACATATGGACGTATCTGTTCGTCCACAAATTTGCTGAGGTTTTCAGCAATACTGCCACATCCTGAAACAATGGGACGTCCTGGGGGTGGAATTTGGTTTTTATGGACCTTTGGAAGGTATATAAAGTATGTGCCCAGCCCTACTTGCACAAACATTGCAACCTACTACCAAACCATTGTAGTTGAAGTGAAGAATCCTTAGAGCTCTTGCACACAGGCTGGCTGAGCCCTGTTTTGCCCGGCATGTCATTGACATGAATGGCTGTGCGCTGCTGTGCTCATGTATACAGTAGTACAGCGTACAGGTGTATCCGATACTCACCTTATTTCCAGTGATGCTCCCACAGAAACTCTAAAAGCAGGGATACGCAATTAGCGGATCTCCAGCTGTTGCAAAACTACAAGTCCCATGAGACATAGCAAGACTGACAGCTACAAGCATGACACCCAGAGACAAAGGCATGATGGGACTTGTAGTTTTCAACAGCTGGAGGTCTGCTAATTGCATATCCCTGCTCTAAAGCCTTCTTCCTTGTTAAAACACAGCGATTCACACTATGTAATATGATAATGCGGAGGAGAAGGAATATCCGTTTCTTTCCCTACTGTGTCACAAATAAAGCTGAAAGCATCAAGGATTTAGTCAGTTCTGGTTTGTTGTTTACTAGCTGTTACTGGCCAGGCAAGCATCTGATCATAAAAACTGTAAAAAAAAAAATTATGTAAATAAAAAAAAAAAAAATGTATTGTGTTCACAATCTTTTATTGTGGATGTACAGCAGAAGATGTAGTCAGTACAAAACAGACTTCATTAGTCAGAATGCAATCGCCCCAAAATATGGTTACCATCATAAAAAGGACTCCATGCCAACAATGCTAATACTCTCACAGTCTGTTGAAGAGAGCATTTAAGACACAGTTTATGGGCAGACACATTATGGAGACAGACATCACAGTGTTCACCAACCATAAAAATACAAAAAGATAAATGATACAAGTAAAAATGTATACAGTTGGGGAGATTTATATATGTTCTGAGAGCAGATAAAAGGTTTCATAGAAACTTAAGTTTTGGTGCCCAGAGGACAACGAGTCACTACCAGGTAAATCACGACAAATAAATACATATTTGCTGTAAAGCATTTCTTTAAGACGGAGACAAAGCCCAATGTACAGATGCATCCAGGGGATTCACAAAATAGAATCCTCCATCTAAGAGCCGGCCGTGGTCTTCCACCCTTAGAAATCCATGGAACCTGTGGCCAGGTAGTCTTTTCTTCCAATGGTGCTGACTTGTTTGGTTTGCATTGCTTCCAGTTTAGGACAATCTGTAATACGATGACCCAAACCTCCACAAAAGGCACAGCCTCGTTCATCTAAAGACAGAAAAAAATTCAGGTTATAGCCAAAATTATAAATGCTGATGTATCCATTTAATATAATAGAGAAGGCAGTAGCCACCAGTGTTTGTGTTTTGGGTAAACCTTGTAAAGCACATTAACGTGTCAAGACATTCAAGTAACCATATCTATTACAGATCGCAGTACACACCTTTTGAGTTTGGTGCAGCATGCATCAAAATCATACAAAATTTAAGACATGTTAAAACAGGAACACCTTAAATTGTGAGACTCCATTTATGGTAATGACATGTAACACCTCTATTCCATTGTTCACCCTACGCAAACTTTGTTTTAAGGTTTGAGGCAAGATTAGCATACTGAATTTTCAGTCTATTTTATGACAACAGGAATAACAGTATAAAACTTTAAGCAAACAGAGAAGGTGGATTTTGGAAGATGGATAGTGTAATAATATTCAATATTTAATGGTTAACATGCTATATATTCAAAAAAGTGTTTCATGTAATTATTGCTAGTGTGTATAGGCGCTACCAATAATACCCTGCATGTTCTCTCGGACAGGAATAGCTCCGCAGGAGGGATCTCTTAACCGCGTGGTTGGAGAAAAAAAAAAATCTTTCAGTCTATGGCCGGTTTAGATAAAAACAAATAACTGGGCATCAGATTTATTTTTGTAAAAAAAAGTTGGTCAACCAAAACAAGCACTTTTTTTGTAAAAACTGAAGCGCTAAACCACCTAACAATTTGTTATCTCACAGGGACGCCATTGGTGAGATCTCTGCTTGAGAACACCAAAAACTCCCAAATGGACAGGAACAGAGTTGGGAACTATTGGAATATCAAAGACATAAAAGAAGCAGGAGGATGATGTCACATGAGGTTCCACTCCAAACAAATATTGTTTTTGAAACCCATAAGACTCCAAGTTCTGTTAGCTGATAAGGAAACCACTGAACACATCTGCAACTGGTAACATCTGGAAAATTGATAGTGTGCCAAGTTCCACCTACTTCAATGCATTTCGGCGGAATTACTGTTTCTGTATTTTATTAAATGCCTCAAAGTATATATCAACTAGTACTCATCTGACTTGAAGGATAACTATTCATTAATTACCATCCTTATATTTATCTACTATAAAACAGACTTTGCACTCTACCAATGTAATCCAGGCTTTAAAGTCTCTTTTACAGCTTTCAGAAGACAAATAGGAACCAACAGACACTGCTCAACTCATGCCTTTTAGAGCAACGCCCTTTACAATAATCTGTTTGCACATCTCAGGGCAACGTAATTACACCATTTAATCCCTAAATGTTCAATGTAAGAGTAATATAAAGCTGTTCAAGTGTGGAAATGCTTAAAACAATGGCAAACGTGTGAATACAGAGCTCAGAGAAAATTAGAGGTGATGTTTGGGATTGCTCACCTGAAATATCCAGCATAGTTTCATCACTGTTGTTGAGCACTTGCAGTACAGGAGGTACACGTTGCTTGGCCTCCAGAAGCAGAGCCTTCAGGTCCATCAAAACAGATTCATCTGTGTGACAAAATGGTACATTTGTTATTATGAATTTTAAATTACCATAACCATACAAAAAGTCACCAAGTGAAGTCCAATGACCACAAACTATATACTTACCGCATGACTTGTTAATAAAAGTGGTCGCTATGCCAGTGTTACCCGATCGACCAGTACGTCCTATTCTGTGGACTAAACAGAAGAAAGGAGATTTAGTTAAAAACAAGATCTCTGCGCTACCTCTTTAAAGAAATTCACCCCACCCCACCAAAAATGTAATTTTTAAGAAAAGAGCCAGCACTTTGTTTGCCAATTATATTGATTTAAACTCAATATAGTACTCTCTCTAATAATCTTCCACAAACTGTCAGATGTCCGACTCAACTTGAGAAATAAGATGAACAAATAGTTATTAGAACACGGAATGGTTAGCACATTATTTACGCTCTTTTGCTGGTCCACAAGATGGTTTCCTGTATTGGCATCAATTATTTGTGAGTCCTATTGATCAAGGAAGGGGTAAGCTAATTTGATCTCCTATAAAAGATAAGGTGAGCCTTATGCTGCGTACACATGACCGTTTTTCACGACGAGAAAAATAGCATTTTTTAAATTGGTCATTAAAAACGATCGTGTGTGGCGAGGCCACGGTACAGCTCTCCCTCAGTTTAAGGAGGGGGGTTTTGGTTTTACAGTTCAGGGATCCAAGGCTCGCCATGTTGGGGTTGGCTGAGCGGGGAAGGGGGCAAGGGATTTTATCTAGACTTTCTGGGACTTTGTTGGTGTTTTTTTCTATGCTCCTTTTTACACTTTTTGACTCCTATATTTTTTCTCAGGTTGCTGCCTATGGCAGACTTTTAATGTTTTTTAATTATTTCATTGCTGGCTCATGATGTCCTGATTCCAGATCCACACACTTTTTTTTTTACTCATGTGCATGTATGTGCTTCAGGTGGCGCGGCCTGTCCGGTCATTTATATTCTTGTATGCTTTATGCTTATTTACTACTGTATGTTTTACAATGGCAAAGCCCCTAAGGATAGTCTCCTGGAATACTAGAGGTCTGAATGCACCCCAGAAGAGATCCCTGGTCACCCTCACATCTGCCTCCAGGAGACTCACCTTACAGGCTCTAAAACAAGGGCCCTAAAACGCCTGTGGTTGTCCAACTCCTATCATGCCACTCATGCCAATTACTCCAGGTGGGTTTCCATCCTTCTAGCCAAATCTCTCCCGGCTGAGTTTATTGTGCTTACTTTGCAAATTTCTACTGTGACCTTTACCCTGGTGAACATTTATGTGCCCCCCACCGTTTTCAGTGGAGGTACTCTCTCTAGACTGTCACTTCAGCTGCTGACTAGACCCCCTGGCCCCTTACTTTATGTGGGGGAATTTAATACTATATTAGATCCAACTATGGACCACCTGGAACCTCCCTACTTGCCACTTCCCTTTCCTTTTTTCGTTATATTGTCACTAAAGTATCCAGGCACACCAGGCTGAAATCTCCCAACAACCCCCTGTGGTTTAACCCCAATCTGCAGGAACTATACCCCCTTCCTGATCCCAATCGCTGGTACTCCAAGGGGGTTAAATATTTATGCCACCTGTACAATGCTCAGGGCTTTAAATCTTTTTCTCAGCTACGTTTAGATTTCGATTTACCAAGATTGTACCTATTTTATTATTACCAGCTCAGACACGCTATCCGTGCCCAGTTTGGCTCCCTGGATGATCCCACTGACCTGCCCCTATTGGAAAAACTGCTCAGACAGCCAGATCCCACTAAACTTGTCTCCTATTATGCAGCCCTAATGACTGACTTTAACCCCAGGTGTCACAAAGCGCAGGTAAAATGGACCTCTCTGGACATCTCCCTGGTAGACGAGGACTGGTCAGAATTTAGCGATACGTATAAAACCTCTGTTATTGCTTCCCGGGACCGCATCATACAGGTCAAAATTTTCCATCAAAAGCACCTCACTCCGGCTAGGTTACACAGGATGGGTCTCCTGCCCTCAGCTGCCTCTTTCTGCGGCTATGGCCGGGAGGCCGATTTCTTACACTGCTTCTGGTCATGCCCGGTAGTCCAGGACTTCTGGAAAGAAGTGGGTGCTTTCATCTCATCGGCGCTAGGCCTCCGAAACATAATCCACCCCAAGAACTGCCTATTAGGCATTTTTGGCAAATTACACCTATCACCACATGCCAAGAGACTGCTCCGTATACTCTTCTTCTATGTTAAAAAAAAGCTATTTTACTGTCCTGGAAGGGGACACAGACCTCTCTGAAATCCCTCTGGTTAAAACTTATTAATGCCGCTATCCCACTGTACAAAACTTACTTTTGAACTCCGGAAACGGAACAAAACCTTCCACAAAATTTGGGGTAGATGGTTGGCTAGTCCGCTAACCCTCTCCCAGCACTGATTGTACTACTCTTGCTTGACCATTGATGGGCCGTGCCTCACGGATCTCTAATGTCTGGACCTCCGCTTTTGCTATATCCCGGTATTATACCCCATCCTTTTACCACTGTGCCTACTTTATATTTTGCACAGATGTCAGTTTTTTTTTCTATGTTTGAGTGTATTGCCTGACGTTTATGACCAGGTTGTCTGGTGTTTTTTTTTGTTGTATGTTTTTCTGTCTAACCTGAAAAATAGGGGGTGCTGTAATTCTCAAACATTCCTGTTTCCATTTATTAAAACCACTTAAGGACCCGGATATGTACATATACGTCGGTACTTTAAAAACACTTACCAGAGCCATCGGCAGCGGCGGAGGTGATCGAGTCCTTTCCTCCCCTCGGCTGGGATACGAGTGAGGGCAAGATCGTCCCCATAGCATAGCAGGGCGGAAGTGACGTCAAACGTCACTTCCGCTAATGCTTCTTAAAGCAATATTTTTGCATTTAAGTCTAAATATGAGATCTGAGGTCTTTTTGACCCCAGATCTCATATTCACGGGGACCTGTCATGTTTTTTTTCTATTACAAGGGATGTTTACATTCCTTGTAATAGGAATAAAAGTGACCCATTTTTTTTTTTGGTGTGTAAAAATTAATAAAAAAAAAAATTAAAGCGCCCCGTCCCGACGAGCTTGTGCACAGAAGCGAACGCATACGTGAGTAGCGCCCGCTTATGAAAACCCTGTTTAAACCACACATGTAAGGTATCACCGCGAGCGAGAGCAATAATTCTAGCCCTAGACCTCCTCTAACTCAAATTTTTTTAACGTCGCCTATGGAGATTTTTTTAAGGATAAAAGTTTGACGCCATTCCACGAGCGGGCGCAATTTTGAAGCGTGACATGTTGGGAATCATTTTGCTCGGCGTAACAGTATCTTTCACAATAAAAAAAAATAAAAAATTGGGCTAACTTTACTGATGTCTTATTTTTTAATAAAAAAAAAAGGGTTGTTTTTTTTTTCCAACAAAAGTACGCTTGTAAGACCGCTGTGCAAATACGGTGTGACAAAATTCTCTAGGGCGTTAGAAAAAAAAAATATATATATATAATGTTTGGGGGTTTAAAGTAATTTTCTAGCAAAAAAAAGAAAAGATTTTAATCTTGTAAACACCAAATCTGAAAAATAGCCAAGGTCCTTAAGTGGTTAAAAACCACACAAAAAAAAGTAACAAGTAACAAACCACTAAAGGAAATCTCCAATTTTTACACTGTCACTGGCTTGACGGTCACGTTCTGTGTACCCAGGTGCTGCAGACACCATTCCTCTGAACACAAAGCACTTGGTTGGCCTTTTACAAGTTATGTGTATGTATTGAGACATTTGCCGCAAGCTGATTTTTAGCCCCAGCGGCTGGAGAATGTGTATTCCCCCCCGAACCCCACTGTTGTCCCAACCATTTGCTATTGTGACACTCCAACTAGGTGTACCCTAAATCCTTCCTCTCTTAGAGGGAGAACTATGCACTTAAGATGTATTGAATTTTCACTAACAGCATACGCATAGATCATTAAAATGTATTACCAGGAACAGCACATACAAAAACTGCAGAACAGTTAACACTCCCTCACATCCCAGCAGCATGCATTGGAGTCTTTACACTCACCATAGTTCTCTATCTCCTCTGGCATATCATAGTTGATCACATGCTGTATAGCTGGAAAGTCCAGACCTTTGGAAGCAACATCAGTAGCAACCAGAACATCTTTCTTGCCTTCTCGGAAAGCCTCAATTGCTCTTGTTCTCTCCTCTTGATCTGAAAGACCAATACAAGGCTTGTTGACAGATAAGCAGCAAAAGAATAGGTGTGGAAAATGTACAAGCATAGTATGACACCTGTGACCTTATTTGGTGCAAGATGAATTAATAGCATTAAAGCAGAACAATATCATGGGATATTAAAAAAAAAAAAAGTTCAAAACACCACACACACACACTAATCTGGGTTACATTACTGTATCAAACCATTTCAAATCAGATTTTGTGCATAGAGCGCCCTGCCTGCACTTTTACCATTCTTTCTGCCTGAAAATTCGATGACATGCAAAAAGTGTCTCTTTAGGTCATAAACGGTTTAAGACCAGCTAGAAAAAAGGGATTTTTAAATACAGCTTACCTGTAAAATCCTTTTCTTGGAGTACATCACGGGACACAGAGCGGCATATTCATTACTATATGGGTTATATGGAGTACCTTCAGGTGTGGACACTGGCAATCTCAAACAAACAGGAAGTCCCTCCCTATATAACCCCCTCCCCTAGAGGGAGTCCCTCAGTTTTGTAGCAAGCAGTATGCCTCCCAAAATGTTCCCAAAAAGAGGGGTGGGAGCTCTGTGTCCCGTGATGTACTCCAAGAAAAGGATTTTACAGGTAAGCTGTATTTAAAAATCCCTTTTTCTTTCTCGTACATCACGGGACACAGAGCGGCATATTCATTACTATATGGGATGTCCGAAAGCAATGCTTTAATGAGGGGAGGGAGACATCTTCCAAAGAAGGATTTAATTTAGAGGTATACTCAAATACTAGTAAATCCAACTTAAACGAGAAATGTAAATCTCAAATCAAATCAAGGGAGCCCCCTCAGATCCTGAGGAGCTTGAATCGCGGCCTGTAGTACTGACTGCCCAAAGGCTGTATCCGCATCCCTTCTTACGTCCAATTGATAAAATTTTGTAAACGTGTGGACTGATGACCACGTTGCTGCCTTGCATATTCGAGCCATAGAGATCTGATGATGTGCTGCCCAGGAGGTGCCCATGGCCCTGGTAGAATGGACCTTTTACCGACAAAGGAGGAGGCAACCTCTTCAAACCGCAGGCCCGAACAATTAATTGTTTAATCCATCTTGCGATGGTGGATCAAGCAGCTGCCTGACCCATCTTGGGCCCTTCCGGTAAAACGAACACCACATCTGTTTTCCGAACCTTCTCTGTAGCTTTAAGATAGGCCTTTATGGCCCTGACAATATCCAACGTATACCGCTGTGGCATTGTCTGAATGACTTCTCACCGAGGACCCCTGTAATCTGGATGTCTATGCCAGGAGGGCTAGCCGAGCCGCTCTGATCTCCCAGACCTTGATGGGCAGCTGCCTCTCCGCCTCTGCCCAAGTTACTTGGCGAGTGAACCCGTTCCAGACCGCTCTCCAGCCTTCCAGACCACTGGGCAGAACCAAGGCTGCTAGAATTGCTGTCTGTAGGACCCGAGTGTGGAAGCGTGTGGTATCGCCTCGAACATGGCCATTAGTTTGCCTAGTAATCGCATACATAGGCGAATAGTTGGTTCTCTTTTGCTTAGAACCAACTGAATTAATCTTTTGATAGCCTCGACCTTTACCAGGGGCAGGAACACCCATCTTCTGTTCTGTGTCTAATCTCATGCCGAGATATTCCAACTGCTTTGTAGGTTGAAATGCTGATCTTTCCCCAGTTTAGGACTCAGCCGAACCTCTCGAGGTACTGAACCATGAGGGTTACTACGCATGCCACCAAGGAAGCGAGTGATCTATGATTAAGAGGTCGTCCAGGTATGCTAGGACCGAGATCCCTTGGATCCTTTAGACTGACTAGAATTGGAGCAAGGACCTTCGTGAATACCCGGGGGCCGTAGCCAGCCCGAAGGGGGGCGCCACGAATTGGAAGTGACGCTGTATCACTGCGAAGCGTAAAAACAAAAATATTTGATGTGGCTGAAAGACTTGGTACATGAAGGTAACCATCCTTTATGTCTATAGAAGCTAGATCCTTCTGGAGTGTGGCGGCTGCTGACCGAACGGATTCTGTCCGGAAAGAGCGAACCCTTAGGTAAGCATTTAAACCTTTTAGGTCCAAAATTGGTCTGACATCGCCGATGGGCCTTGGTATGACAAACAGATTGGAATAGAAACCTAGCCCCTGTTCTTGGGCTGGTACCTCTACCATTATGCCCTGGTAAGCAGATGAACCAACGCCGCCCGCATTGAGGCCTTCCTTGTGGAGGAAATTTTTAGAAATTCTAATCTGTAGCCTGCGGCCACAGATGATCAGACCCCCTCTGTCGGGGATCGATCCCCAGAGGCCTGTCCTTGCGATCCATTTTAAAAGTTTGATCGCGCAGGAGGTCCGTACTGCCTGGAATTTGAGGGCCCCGGAACAGGGGGGGGGAACTGCCTTTTAAACGCAGGACCCCGGAACTTCTTTTGACTGGTAAAAGAGTACTTTTGCCACTTGAAAACAGTCTGAATGTATTTATCCAGATCTTTCCATGGAAGGGCAAACCTGCCAGCAGTCTTTTACATGGGCTCGGCCGCCCAGTTCTTCAACCATAAGAGCCTTCTCATATGCACTAAAAATAGTGACAACGAGACGCCTGCTGGATGGAGTCTTTTTATAACCTCTACCGCAAAGCACAGAGCTCTGGGAATATCCAATAACTCCTCTGCCTATTGGGCAGGGATGTCTTAAGCATCTGTTTTGTCTGGTTCTTTAACGCCTGACAAAACTCCAATTGCAGCCCCTGCTGGCTGTAGCCAAGGATGCTGGAAAAAGTGTCTCTAAACGTTTATTGACCGGGACCTTAAACATTTGTATGTTTCCCCTTAGGCCAGTTAATGATTTATTCACCCATGAGATGGCTGCGTCCACAGTTGGGAGCGCCCCCTTTCTTAGAAAAAATGTTTTTTTTTTGTTTTTTTTTCCCATAGGGTAAATAACAGACAACCTTCCAGGTGGTCTCCCATCCAGGCATTAACCAGGCCCGACCCTGCTTAGCCTCCGAGATCAGACGAGATCGGGCGTTATCCGGGAGATGCGGCCTCAAGGACCTCACGGGTAGTTGAAAAGCAGTGCCCGAACCGGGACCTGAACCCTGGACCCTCAGATTAAAAGTCCGATGCTCTACCAACTGAGCCATCCGGGCCCCCTTTTTAAAGAGCACTTGGTCAGGGGAAAGAGTGCCTGCAAGCACAAATATTTCCTGGCAGACGTGCATAAAGACTACCCTCTCGTCAGCTTTAGGCGGCAGAAAAAATTCTGTCCGGTCGTCCCAATCCTGGAAAAACCAATTCCTCTAACAGAGGATGGGCCAGAAACGCTGCGTTGCTTAGAGGCGTTTTTAAAAGAACCCAAAGAGGATACCGCAGGAACCTGAGGCTCTGGAAATGGCAAATTGAATGCCAAGCGGGCCATGTCTGTCAAAGACTGGACCCACAGACTCTCCGCCTGGGAGGCTGAAAACGATTCTACAGTGGTAGATCCTCTAGGTTCTGTCCCTTTTTGGCGATGGGGATCTAGTCCGCTTCTTGCCAGAAAAAGAGCCAGCGATCATAGCTGTTAACCTCTTTTCTTTAGCCCCCCTAGGGTGACGGCTAGCATCTCCTCTGTGATAACACAGGGTTGGGCCGACCTGGGCCAGCCTCAGCACCAGACCCCCTTAATGGCTTATCCAGGGTGACCCCTACAGGAATAACCTGTGGGGAAAGTATTGGCATATTATCAGAACCAGAGGAGGAACCCCTTTGTCTTTTCTCTTTTTTTTTTTTTTTTTCTTTTTTTTTTTTTTGATCCTGAACCCTTGGAAGCCATAATACAAAAGCGAAGGACTCCGCTTACAACAACAGACTGTTATAGCCAGGAGTACAAAAAAATAAGGTTTAGGGGACAATAGGATCACTAATGCCCCAAAACCGGTGGGGCTCAGTATGTTTTTCTTTTATATGTTATTCACCACATACAGCCCCACCCCCAACATGTTTGCCAGCATTCAACCTGTTGCCAAGGGGATTTTGGCTTAACAAAAAGTATTGGAGCTGACTCCAGTATGTAGTACCCCTTCTCGCCACCGGGAGTCACTGTGCTGCCAGCTCTACGTCCTCTCTCTCTCCAGCTCAGCTCTGAACTGAGCTAAGATCGCGCCTGCTGTGTATAACAGCAATTAAAGGCGCGCCCACTCTACACTGCAGTCACACTCCCGCCCCTCCCCCCCCTCCCGAACGGCGCGAAAATTTTCTATATCCATGCGCGCGTGCGCGCGCGACTGTCGGGGGAGGAGAGCCCAGGAGGAGACGCACTCTGGAGCCCAGGAATGCAGGTTGGAGGACGCATCATGCGGCAGATTTGAATCCCGGCAAGGTAAGGCTAACACAGGCCCCTAAGGAGTCCCTTTAGCCTAGAGACAGATTTTTTTTTTTTTTTTAAAAGATCTTCAACCAGCGAGCAGCAGGTAGCTAGCAAACATACATAGATAGGTAGGGGGGTCAAGTTATGGGGGGAAACATTTCAGGGCATCCTGTCTATCAAACATAGTGACCATGGTGCCAATGCAGAGCATACTCAGGCTACCCCCCCTTAAGATCCCCCTGGAGAGCCTGCTGTCGAACCAAGTCCCGCAGGCTCCCCACTTACCTGCTCCATGCAGCAGGACGTTTTGCAAAACGGTCCAATCTTCTCCCATCTCCGTGGGTAGCGTAGTAGACCTTCAGGCCCTGGGGTCCTATGAAGGTACCCACTGTCCTGGACCTATATAGCACCCTGGCAAACAGGAACTTATGGTTTTTACAAACTCCAAGTCCTGGGCCCAGGGTCCAGCCCTCCAAAGAGGAGCATTATAGGCAAAACCCCACGGTTTGGGGCCCGGGTACTGTCCACTTTGGCACTGAGGCTCCTTGGACAGATCCGGTTAGCCCGCCCTTAATCCCAAGGATGTGGAGCAAAGCTATTCCGTGACCAACACCTAAGACACTGGCGAAAAAACTGAGGGACTCCCTCTAGGGGAGGGGGTTATATAGGGAGGGACTTCCTGTTTGAGATTGCCAGTGTCCACACCTGAAGGTACTCCATATAACCCATATAGTAATGAATATGCCGCTCTGTGTCCCGTGATGTACGAGAAAGAAAGAGAGATAGTGAATCAGAATCACTTTCAGGATTGAGCGATAATGATTCATGAGGAAATTCATCAGACTCCGAAAGAGACGACAGTGACGATTCTGCGACTAAACTCAGGTTATGTGCAAACTTGGTGCTCTATTGACTGTGGTACGGATCACGCAGCGCCCCCCAAGATTCCCATTTATTGGAGCATCTGGTATGGAAGTAGATGTTGAACACGACAACACCTTGGCATACTTACAATTATTTCTGACCGATGAGGTTATTGAAAAAATTGTTACTGACACAAACGGGTACAAAGAGCAACATATAACTACTACACATCGGAACTTTCCAAGATGCGGGAACCAGTGACCAAAGATGACATTTGGAAATTTCTGGGCCTAATAATACTTCACGGAGTGGTGGGGAAACCCCTGCATAAGTGGTATTGGACAACTATTACTTGTCACTCCATTCTTTGGCACTGTCATGTCAGAGTACAGATTTTCCCTGATCATGAAATATTTACACTTCGAAAACAAAGAATTTGATGAAACAACTTATCCTGCACTAAAGAAAATTTGGGAAGTATCTCAAATGATTCTAAAGAATTTCCAAAAGGAGCCATGAGCCAGAAAGAGACATCAGCATAAATCAAAGTTCAATGATCTAAAAGGGAAGGCTCAACTGGATCAAAGAGCGCGATTTGGCATAAAATCCTACATTCTATGCGAATAGTCAACTGGCTACATTTGGAACCCAGTCCTGTACACCGGAAAAGGAACAAAATTCAATCCAAAATACAGCAACTATGGAATGGCAACTGTAACGGTCACCACCGTTTACGACCTTCCATCCACCCACGACAGCTTATACGACACACTCCGACAATCCTGCATACACGATCCATTCCCCAGAATCACGAGACTGACAGCTCTGTGTTCTGAGTCAAATGTATGAACACTTTAATGGTATCCTTAGCTTACTTATATATCCAGCACAGCATATTAAAGTCAATCACAGGAACAATGAAATCTCCACCCCCCTCATCACACACTATGGCCAACTACTAATTAGTATCCAGACATTACGGCACCGATCTGAACGAGACACATTCCTTTAGATAATGACATCAGTGAAGTTAATTACCAATTGTAACAAAATGCGTTATCTAGACAGCTTGGCTCCGCATTTCTTGAACATAATTGACATGCTAATTCAATACACCTGACAGGAGACTGCTAACTACAACACACATACAATGAACTTCAATCACATTCTAAAAGACATTTAGTTGAGGTAATTATCTCCCAGAGACGTCCCGTCTCTGACAACAGCTATTCACCTGCAGAACACAATAAAAAAGGTAGCCGGCTTCACTTAGCATTTCAATAGCCTGAGCTAAGCATTGAAGGGTCATTGTACTATTGACCTAGTCAGGACAAAATAAACCACTTGTAATATGTCCAGTATCTCCTGCAATGAACTGTCAGTAATGTCCCATCTTCTAGCCACCCCATGCCCAAAGGTGTGTACCAGGCTTTTGGGTAAAACAGGAGACTTTGCAAGCTTTGGTTTATGCTATCCCAATACAATACACATATGTAGTTTTATCTGTCATGGATAAGCACCGAGTTCATTTTAACTCTACACTTGTTATTACCCTGTCCCACAAGTTTATTTTAACGTGATAAAGCCTCTGCTTTTTGCATTTTAATTTTATACGGTGTGTTTTGGTTTACACATACATTATATATTACACACACATACATATATATATATATATATATATATATATATATATATATATATATATATATATATATATATATTTTTTTTTTTTCACTATGCAGGTGCTTTTCTGCCGGATCCAATTATGTGTTTAATACCTTAATGCTGTGCACAACCGCTTTGATTGGCAGAGAGGTTTTTCATGTCTCCCATTTATACACATCTGGATTCCCATACACTTCAGCTATGAGTAAGCATCAAATTATGATGTAAAACACCTCAGCCATTTGTGCATGTCCACTTTTTGTCATTGACTGCTTTTGGATCATTTTGGATTATATATTTTTGGATTTTATCCTTTAAAATATTTAAATAAAATTTGCTTCAATAGAGTGCGGCAGTCCAGGATGTTCCTTCTTTTCACCCCAATACAATACCAAAACTTCCTGTTGGTGGCTAAGTACCCAAGTGCCTCTGTAGTGCAGAGCCTAGAAATCCTGTTGTCCTGGAAGCTCCCAAAACGTGGCACTTCTGCAGGCCTAAAGCCTGGTACACACAATTCATTTTTTCTTGTTCAACCAAGAGGGCTGAACGAAAAAGACTTAAGTTCTTGGGAGGAGCCGTTGTATTAACTATGCAATGTTAGTGCAGCGATCTCCCCTGTTGAGCAATTGCAGAGCGCTCAGTCATTGGTTGGGAGCGCTGATCTGATGCCCTTTTCAGTCATGCCCCTTCCGACAGAAGCCGGCCAGACGGGCCAAATTTCAACCGGTTTCTATTGAACCGGCTGACGCCGACCAATATTAGGCCCGTTTGCCCTTTTATTGTGCAAATGCCATTACATGGAAACTGTCTACTTGTATGCTCAGCGTAAAGAAATTCATAAAAGGCAAAAAAGACAAATACAATTCTCACCTTTGCCTCCATGTATAGCCACTGCCTCCACCCCTTTGAGAAGCAGATATTCATGTATAGCATCCACATCTGCCTTCTTCTCTGCAAATATCAGCACCTAGAAAAACAAAATCAGAAGGGATAGTGGGTAGACAAGCATGCAGTCCAATGGCAAGGGTCTCAGAAAATGTATAGATTCTACACTTAACTGGTCATATTTCTGCTTCAAGTATAATCTCCATTATCTTGAGCTTTTGAAATATTTTATGTATAAATTAAAGGGTCACTAAAGGAAAAAAAATGTTTTGCTGAAATGACTGTTTACAGGGTATAGAGACATACAAGTTAACTGAATCCTTTTAAAATTAATTAAAAATAGATAAAAATCAATCATATCAATCATATAATGTGCCTCTAGTTTCACTTTCGTTTTTAAACTGATTTCATGTTTTGGTGAAGTACAGAAGACACACAGAACAAAAACAAACAAATCCAGGGCAGTGTTTTGTTTTTCAAATGAATCTGAGGAGTTTTAGACACACAGCTTAGACCACAGTGAAAAACTGCCATGAGATTTTTCATAAGGAAACAGACAAGCAGGAAGTGTGGAGATCAGAGCAGAATTACAGCAACTTCAAAGCAAAAACGAACAATGAGAACATGAAAACAGCACTGCATTAAGGTAAAGGAAACTATTTAGCTAAGAATTTTTTTTTTCCTTTAGTGACCCTTTAACTTCATATTCACGTTTATAGTTTTATAACTACAAAAGTCAGTAAAAATCATCTCTGTCCTAAACATGGAGTACAACAAAGAAAAAAAACATAATTTGTTCTTCAAGCACCATTTAATTTTTTTTGTTATTGATTGAAAAACAGATTAGGTTACTACATTGTATTCACCTTTTTTGCAATTAATACCAGAGCCTCAGGAACTTAGAATGTAACTGAATTAGCATGACAGTATCAAAGGGGGATTCGCAATCCTCATACTTTTTGTCCAACACCACCGACGCCACTAAAGCATTCAGCAGGGGATTTCTTCCTTGATATTATCAGCTAAAGCCGGACCATATGCAGAATTTACTAAACAAAAAAGTCACTGCTCCAACAATGGACAAATATGTCTGTGCTTGTGACAGGCTTTTCGACACAGAACAGCTCTTATATTCCTTTTCTTTGCCTATTAAAATGCAAATTTTTTAATAATTGGATTGAATTAATATACTCACAGGAGGTGGAGTCTTCTGCAAACACTCTAATAAATAAACCATCTTTGCTTCCTCTTTGACATATTCCACTTCCTGAAAAAAGCATGACATGAGTGGTTTTATACCATTACATTTTACATTGAAATATGTGCTCATGCCATTTACATTACCAGACAGGTTATATTTTATAAAACTTTGAAAAGGGAATGTATAGAAATTTAAAGAGAAGAGCCTTACCTGTATCACATCTAAGCTGGCAGCACCTGCTCGCCCCACGTTAATGGTGATTGGCTTTACAAGGGCACTCTTGGCAAAGTTCTGGATCTTCTTGGGCATAGTGGCACTAAAAAGCAACGTCTGTCGCTGACCCTATATGTATATGCAGAAGGTAAAAAAAAAAACCACAAAGGACAAAGGTGAAAAACTGGCATATTTAAAGCCCAATATTTATATTATATATATATATATATATATATATATATATATACACAGTGCAGAAAATAAGTATTTGAACACCCTGCTATTTTGCAAGTTCTCCCACTTGGAAATCATGGAGGGGTCTGAAATTATCATCGTAGGTGCATGTCCACTGTGTGAGACATAATCAAAAAAAAAATTCCAGAAATCACAATGTATGATTTTTTTAACTATTTATTTGTATGATACAGCTGCAAATAAGTATTTGAACACCTGAGAAAATCAATGTTAATATTTGGTACAGTAGCCTTTGTTTGCAATTACAGAGGTCAAACGTTTCTTGTAGTTTTTCACCAGGTTTGCACACACTGGAGGAGGGATTTTGGCCCACTCCTCCACACAGATCTTCTCTAGATCAGTCAGGTTTCTGGGCTGTCGCTGAGAAACACGGAGTTTGAGCTCCCTCCAAAGATTCTCTATTGGTTTAGGTCTGGAGACTGGCTAGGCCACGCCAGAACCTTGATATGCTTCTTACAGAGCCACTCCTTGGTTATCCTGGCTGTGTGCTTCGGGTCATTGTCATGTTGAGGGAAGAGGTTGTTGCCCAGCAATACATGGCCCCGTCATCCTCTCCTTAATACAGTGCAGTCGCCCTGTCCCTGTGCAGAAAAACACCCCCAAAGCATGATGCTACCACCCCCATGCTTCACAGTAGGGATGGTGTTCTTGGGATGGTACTCATCATTCTTCTTCCTCCAAACACGGTTAGTGGAATTATGACCAAAAAGTTCTATTTTGGTCTCAACTGACCACATGACTTTCTCCCATGACTCCTCTGGATCATCCAAATGGTCATTGGCAAACTTAAGACGGGCCTTGACATGTGCTGGTTTAAGCAGGGGAACCTTCCGTGCCATGCATGATTTCAAACCATGACGTCTTAGTGTATTACCAACAGTAACCTTGGAAACGGTGGTCCCAGCTCTTTTCAGGTCATTGACAAGCTCCTCCCGTGTTGTCCTGGGCTGATTTCTCACCTTTCTTAGGATCATTGAGACCCCACGAGGTGAGATTTTGCATGGAGCCCCAGTCCGAGGGAGATTGACAGTCATGTTTAGCTTCTTCCATTTTCTAATGTTTGCTCCAACAGTGGACCTTTTTTCACTAAGCTGCTTGGCAATTTCCCCGTAGCCCTTTCCAGCCTTGTGGAGGTGTACAATTTTGTCTCTAGTGTCTTTGGACAGCTCTTTGGTCTTGGCCATGTTAGTAGTTGGATTCTTACTGATTGTATGGGGTGGACAGGTGTCTTTATGCAGCTAATGACCTCAAACAGGTGCATCTAATTTAGGATAATAAATGGAGTGGAGGTGGACATTTTAAAGGCAGACTAACAGGTCTTTGAGGGTCAGAATTCTAGCTGATAGACAGGTGTTCAAATACTTCTTTGCAGCTGTATCATACAAATAAATAGTTAAAAAATCATAAATTGTGATTTCTGGAATTTTTTTTTTGGATTATGTCTCTCACAGTGGACATGCACCTACGATGACAATTTCAGACCCCTCCATGATTTCCAAGTGGGAGAACTTGCAAAATAGCAGGGTGTTCAAATACTTATTTTCTGCACTGTATATATATATAAAAATTGTCAGGGAAGCCTTTATATTAGGAAACACACAATACAGATATGGCTGGAGATCATTACTAACACAATATAATTTCACCGGTGCTCTGCGTTTACCTTTGAAGGCAGTGCAATAAAAAAAACATTGTGTACAGAAAAAAACATGAAAACACAGTAGATTAAAGTAATAATTGGAAGGTAAGCAACCTTGAAGTATGAAAAGATGGTCCTAATATCCTCTTCAAAGCCCATATCAATCATACGATCAGCCTCGTCCAGAGCCAGATACCGGCAGATATCCAGGCTCACCATCTTTTTCTGTAGGAGGTCCATAAGCCGACCTGGAGTTGCCACCATCATGTGAACTCCCCTAAAACAGAAAATAAATGTAATATGTGTTAAGCAGTTTTTCTCCCAGGTGTAACTTGCTTTTTTTGTGACTATACATTATGCTTGAAAACAACAAAGAAAGATTCTCTAGAAGCAGGAAGACGACTTGTTTACAAAATTCAAAAAGCTACAGTTGATGGAATAAATTAATTTAAAAAGGGTGTACTAAACGTTTTTTTTTCTTTTGTCGCATAACTATCCAATGCTGCGATGCGTCTTGGGGCAAAAAAAGCTGAGTTAGGCTTACCGGTAACTCCTTTTCTGAGAGTCTTCCAGGACAGCCCATGAGACCTAGGGCTCCTCCTACCAGGACAGGAAACACGTCACCCCCACCAGATAAAAGGGCGGTCTTCCAGGCCCCATGTCAGTCTTCCCGAGAACCATAGGACTTCCCTGAAAAACATATGCATAATATACATAACTTCCATACAAAACCGGGTGGGAATCCGGCTGTCCTGGAAGACTCTCAGAAAAGGAGTTACCGGTAAGCCTAACTCAGCTTTTCTCTCAAACGTCTTCCAGGACAGCCCATGAGACGATGAGCCAGAACTTACCAGTCTAGGGTGGGACAACTGCCTGAAGGACCTTTCGACCAAACGCCTGTTCTTGAGCAGATAGCAGATCCAGGCGGTAATGTTTAATGAAGGTCGAATAACTGGACCATGTGGCAGCCTTGCAAATTTTGTTCCGAAGAGGCGCCAGCCCTCTCAGCCCAAGACGCAGACAAAGCTCTCGTTGAATGCGCCGTGACAAAAAGGTGTAGGAACTTCATTAATTTTGTAAGCTTCCGAGATGGCTAGTTTTATCCATCTAGCCAATGTTGCTTTAGATGCACTCTTACCCTTGTGCATACCTAAAAAGAAGGACAAATAAAGCATTGGTCTTCCTAAAAGTCTTGGTGACCTCTAGATAGAGAAGGATTCTTCTCACATCTAAAAAAAAAAAAATAAAAATAAAAAAAAATATACTTATTTTCTTGGTCGCCCTGTGGCAAACTACAAAAAAAAAAAAAAAAGGATGGCAGTACAATGTCCTGCAATCTGTGGAATGTACTGGCTACCTTAGGCAAAAAACCTGGATCAGAATTTATAACTACTCGATCCTCCAAAATCGTGAGGAATGGCTCCCTCACTGATAAGGCCTGTAACTCGCTTACTCTACGAGCTGAGGTAATTGCTACCAAAAAGATAGTTTTTAACCGCTTCAATACTAGGCTTTTATACCACCTCCATACCGGGCCTATTCTGACACTTCTCTCCTACATGTAATAATCATCATTCTTTTGCTAGAAAATTACACAGTACCCCCAAACATTATATATGTTTTTTTTAGCAGACACCCTAGTGAATAAAATGAGGTCATTCCAAAGTTTTATCTTGCACGGTATTTACGCAATTATTTTTCAAACGCCTTTTTTTTGTAAAAAAAATTGTTTTATGAATTAAAAAAATAACAAAACACTAAAGTTAGCCCAATTTTTTTGTATTATGTGAAAGATTATGTTACACCGAGTAAATAGAGACCCAACATGTCACGCTTTAATTATGCGCACACTCATGGAATGGCGCCAAACTTCGGTACTTAAAAATCTCCATTTATTTATTTTTTACAGATTACAGTTTAGATTTACAGAGGAAATCTAGTGCTAGATTAGTTGCTGGCACTCTAACGCACGCGGCGATACCTCACATGTGTGGTTTAAACGGCGTTTACATATGTCGGCGGGACTTGCGTGTGCGTTCGCTTCTGCACACGAGCTATCGGGGACAGGGGCGTTTTAATTTCTTTTTTATCTTTTATTATTTTTTTTTACTTATATTTTATTTATTTTTAGACTTTTTTTCATTTTTTTTTTTTCCCACTTTTATTCCTATTACAAGGAATGTAAACATCCCTTGTAATAGGAAATGTGTGTGACAGGTCCTCTTTATGGAGAGATGTGGGGTCAATAAGACCTCACATCTCACCTCCAGGCTGGAAACCATGAGATCGGTGAAAAAAAATTCACCGATCTCATGAATAGTGACTTACAGCCGCAATTGCGGCTTTGTTTACATACGGGGACCCGGGCGTGACGTCATCAGATCGCGCCCGGGTCCTCCGACGGTCATAGAGATGACTGGTGACCATCTGGTCACCAGTCATCTCTATGCTTCCTGCCGCCGCCGATTCGTTCTCCGGGCCCCCGAAGGTATAGGTAAGCCCGGAGAAGCACCGGATGGCGGCGGGAGGGGGGGGGATGTCCCCTCCTGCGGCCTGTAAGAAGGATCAAGCGGCGGAACCGCCGCTATGATCGTTCTTACATTGTGCAGAATCGCCGGCTGAAGAAGAGGATATCTGGATGATGCCTCTGGCTGCAGGCATCATCCAGATATTCGCCTGCAATACCCAGGCCGTCAATTGATGGCCACTTAGGATGGTAAATCCCATCCCAGGCCGTCAATTGTAAATGGCTGGGTATTGAAGTGGTTAAAATAAGTAACTTAATAAAAATATCCTCTTAAGTGCTCAAAAGGAAACTCTACCTGAGTTTGAAGTACCAGGGACAGGTCCCAAGTTGGACAACTTCTTACCACTACTGGCCTGGCCCTAGAAATGGATTTGAAGAATCTGGCTACCGTGGGATTTTCCAAAAGGGAAAACTGAAGGAAAACACTGATAGCTGCCGTCTGTACCTTCAAGGTACTAACTGAAAGACCCTTGTCGACACTCTTGAAAAGATTCCGAAAAAGAGGACACATCACGCGTTGATCTTTGATTTCCAGACAACCATGAATTGAACTTTTTCCAAACCTTGGAATATAAGGCTCTAGTAATTGGTTTTCTGCAATTCACCAGAGTCTTGATTACTTTGTCAGAAAATTCCTGAGCCTTCCGTATCTTTTCTTTAGATACCAGGCCATCAAGTTTAAGGAAACCACCTGTGGGTGTGTGACTGAACCCTGTGATAGCAAGACCTCCCTCTTCTGAAGCCTCAGTGGAGGCTCCGAGACTAGAGTCTGTAGGAGAGAAAACCATGACCTCCTGGGCCAAAAGAGGGTGATCAGAATAAGGTCTGTTTCTTCTCTGAGAAACTTCCGGAGCACCTCCGGAATAAGTCAGATCGGCGGAAAGGCGTAGCAGAGGTCGAATAGCCACGGATTCGCCAAGGCATCGATCCCCAGTGATTGATCCTCTGGGTTTAGAGGAAAGAACTCCTATGTCTTGCGGTTGCCCTTATTTGCGAACAGATCTGCTTCGGGACAACCCTTGCAAAAATCTCTGGATGAAGCGACCAATTGTCTCGCTCCACCTTCCGTCCCCTTCAGATGCACTGCTGTAATTGAGGCTAGATTCCCTTCTGCCCATGACAAAATTTCCTGGGCAATTGCTTGAAGGATCCAACTCCTCACGCCTCCTTGTTTGTTGAGGTACGCAACTGTCGCAATATTGTCGGATAGGATCTGGAGATTGTGAACCCTGATTTCAGACTGAAAACCCTGCAGGGCTCTCTGACCCGCTAAGAGCTCTCTGATCCGATGAGGCTCTTGCTTCTCTCCCGGACCAATTTACCTGTTCGACTTTGTGGCTGAGGCGTGCTCCCCATCCCCAGGAACTTGCGTCTGTCGTGATCCTCTTGGATACAGGAATGGACCATGGCAGGCCTCTTGCTAGGTGAAGACTTGTTCACCACCGCAAGCTTCTTTTTACCTTGGTAGGTAACAGAGCTCTTAAATCCAGAGACCTTGCGTTTCCATCCCCGTTTCTCAGGAGAAACATCTGTCAATGTTCTTTGATGGAATCTTGCCCATGGTACTGCAGGGAAACATGAGGTCGTCAGACCTACCATTCGTGAAATTTTCCCTCAGCAAGACCGACTGATTGGTCTATAAAGCTGAAACTGCTTGTACCATCTTGGAGACCTTCTTCTCTGGGAGAATAACTTTTGGTCTACTGAGCAAAAATCGTAGCCCAGATACTTCACCTTCTGGGCTGGATTTAGGGAAGACTTCTCCCTGTTTATCAGCCAGCCTAGGGATTCAAGGAAGTCTTGTACAGTCTGGAGATCTGTCAGTAATTTTTGGAAAGACTCTGCCATTATTAATAGGTCGTCCAGCTAAGGGATGCTAGTTGTCGCCTTTAACCCTAGTGGAGCCAGTGCCTCCCCCAATACTTTTGTGAAGATGCGTGGGGCTGAGGACACACCGAAGGGGAGGGCTTAAAACTGAAAAGTGACAGATTTTTGTTCCCCTTTTGACCGCTATTCTCAGGAATCTTTGGAATGCTGGGTGGATCGGGACATGCAGGTAAGCATCCCTTAAGTCCAAAGTGGCCACGAAGCAGTTTGGGTAAAGCAGGTTTTTGATAGAGAACACGGTCTCCATACGGAAGTGCTTGTACCTGATCGATCTAGAGACCGAAGATTCAGAATGAGCCGATACTTTCCTGAAGGCTTTCTGATAACAAAAATATGGGAATAAAACCCCTTTTTTTTTCTGTTCTGAGCAGGGAACAGGAATCAGGACTTTATGGTCGAACAAGTCTCCTATCTGGAGACCCAGAGCCCTCGCTTTCTCCCAATCTCTGGGAGGAGGTGACCAATAGTCGCTCTGGTGGTTGGCAGGGAATTCCCGCCTGTATCCATTTGCCACTAGATGAAGGGACTTGAAGTGACCGCTGCCCACTGTGGGAGAAAGGCCCTCATTCTTCCTCCCACTGGAAGATGCTGGTCACTGTGGCTTGGCGGGCTGTTGAGGCGTGTAAACAAAACACCCCCTCTACCTTTGCCATTGTACCCGGTCCAATGCTTCTTGGGCCTATTGTCCTTTTCTCTAGGACTCTGTTTTGGCCATGAAAACATTTTCTGCCCATCTGCTTTTTATCGTTTTCTGGAAAGGCCTTTTTTCTATCGGCCGTACATTCCAGTGCCTCCTGCAGCCCAGGACCAAAAAGATGATCCCCCGTTAGGGGAAGCCCACATAGGCGCAAATTAGAGGCTGCATCGCCTGACCAGGTTTTAAACCAAAGTCTTCTTCTGGCTAAATTCACTAAGGCCGAAGTCCTAGCCGTCATTCTTACCGACTGTGGAAGAATCAGCTAAATAACCCACATCACTAAAAAGGAGAGGAAAGGATTTTAGAATCTCTTCCCTAGAGGTACCTGCCAACAGATGGGTTTGTATCTGTGTAAGCCATTCTTCCAGGTTTCTGGCTACACAAGTGGAGGCAAGAGCCGGCTTGAGCTTTCCCATAGCTGAATCCCAGGCTCTGGGAAGAAGAAAAATATCTCCTCTCTTGTCCATCGGGTCCTTAAGCGTGCCACTCAAACGCTAGGTCCGAAACTTTAAAACTTTTGAAAGAGGCGCGTCTAACTTTGGATTTTTGTTCCACAGCTGCGCTGCATCCTCATCCAATGAAAGCCTTTTTAGGTTACCAGATTTTCCCACTCCAGCTTGATAATATCAAGGAGGGAACTGTGCGCTGGAAAGATTTCTTTTGTGCACACCTTTGTACATAAGGTCATGCTTAGACAATTGTACCTCCTCCTCTTCCATTACCAGAGTTGTATAATAGCCTTTAATAAGTTGTCCACGTCTTCCAAAGACAACTTAAATCTTGAGCCCTTAGAGAATTCTCTATCCCTGGGCCCTGTATCTGACCCTGATTCTTCAGGAGAAGAACGGGTAGATCTAACTTCAGTCTCAGTCTTCACTCTCCACATTTTGTTGCGGAATGCTAACTGAAGTTTTCCTGTTTGACCCTCTGTGGGAGCATGCAATTTATCAATTAGAGTTTTGAAAGAGCTAAAAGTGGATTTAAGCTCATCACTAACTGAAGTCAGTATTTTCTGACATGAGGCTACCGGGTCATCTTTTATTAGGCTTCTAATACAAGAGCGGCAAACTGGTTTACTCCATGAGGAGCTCAGTTTACTTCCGCACACTGCACATTTATTTATTTTTATTTTGGTGGCTGCGCTTGGGCTTTGCCTGCAAGAGAACAAGACTGACCCTGTAAATCTACAGCCGCATACCCTCCATAACACCCCGTGCAGGAGAAAAAGAAACATGTGCACCCTTCACCTAGTCCTTACTAGTTACAAGGGAAAAAAGACACTCACAGGTTTGTGCAAGAAAAGTACATACACTTTCAGGCTTACCTGTGAGGAGCTGGCGTTAGGGTTTGATTCCACTGCCTGTGCAGGTATCTCAAAAGGAGTCCATCCTTTCCCTGTAATGATCCGCAGCCTTTGCTGGGTTTCACCTTACAAACGACCAGCCTCCCAGCGTCCCTGTTCGCGCCGTTCTGAGACTGGAACCAGCGTCTCCGGCGCCCGTCGATGACGTCACACGCCCCGGAAGTGACCCCTCCGGGACTTCCTGTAAGCCAGCTTGGAACACAAGTTCCGCCCCTTCCTGCGCGCGGCTTCCTCCTTCCCCTGCATGTTCTAGCCTGGCTGTACTGGCAGGGAAACAAGCCGCCACTGCTGCTACAGCAGCCGAAAACCATGCGGTTCTGCAGGGGGGAGCTTCGGACACCATGACGGTACTGACATTCCCCATGTACCGAGAAACAGGGACAGCAACCACAAACCAACTCCCCCGGTGGATGTGTCACTCTGGGACCTAAGGAAGAGGTAGGAAAAACTCACCCATCGCTCAGGGAGCCATGCTCTTGAGACCTAGGGGAACCAGTTCCAGGAACATGTTACCCCCCGTCCGAGGACCGCCCTTTTATCTGGTGGGGGGTGACGTGTTTCCTGTCCTGGTAGGAGGAGCCCTAGGTCTCATGGGCTGTCCTGGAAGACGCTTGAGAGAAAATCTCTTAGTTATTGGTTGTTAGATAACGATTCTTTCCTTTATTTTTCTCTTGGCTATTCACCATCTAAACATAACACCTTTTAAAAGCATACAGCAAAATTCTTAAATAAATATATATATCTCACACACACACACACGCACGCACAGAGATACATATCTATATATCTAAACACACACATATACACAGACAGATAATCTAACACACACACTTTGGCCACAGTCGTGGTTGTTGGTGCTAAACGGGCTGGTCTGCGTATTTCAAAAACTCCTGATCTTACTGGGATTTTCACACACCACCATCTCTAGGGTTTACAGCGAATGGCCCGAAAAAAAAAGAAAATTTCCAGTGAGCGGGAGTTGTGTGGATAAAAATGCCTTGATAGAAAGGCAACACTAACTCAAATAACCAATCATTACAAACAAGGTATGCAGAAAACCAATCATTACAAACAAGGTATGCAGAAAACCATCTCTGAACGCACAACACATCGAATCTTGAAGCAGATGGGCTACAGCAGCAAAAGACCACACCGGGTGCCACTCCTGTCAGCTAAGAACAGAAAACTGAGGCTACAGTTTGCACAGGCTCACCAAAATTGGACAATAGAATATTGGTAAAACGTTGCCTGGTCTGATGAGTCTTGATTTCAGCAGCGACATTAAGACGGTAGGCTCAGAATTTGGTGTAAACAACATGAAAGCATTTATCCATCCTGCCTAGTATCATTGGTGCAGACTGGTGGTGTAATGGTGTGGGGGGATATTTTCTTGGCATACTTAAAGGGGTTGTAAAAGGAAAAACTTTTTTTTTCATAATAAGCATCCTTTACCTGCAGACATTCCTCTTTTCACTTCCTCATTGTTCGTTTTTGCTTAGAAGTTGCTCTATTTGTTCTCCGTTCCGTTCACTTCCCGTTTGTCTGATTTTACTGACCACCGTAAAGGGAGGCTTTACTGCGGTGGTCAGTGACGTGCTCGCCCCCTCCTGGGAACTACATCTGTGCGGCAGGACGCTCTCTACGTGTTAGAGACTTCAAGGAGGTGTGAATTACTGGGTGTGCTGCAATGCATACTGGGAAATGTAGTTCTTTCGCGAACAAGCGCCGCAAACCAGGAAGTGAATGAGAACAGAAACTAGAATTCCGGAGGTGATATAGATTAAAGCGGAGGTTCACCCAAAAATCAACTCTCTGACATTAGATCCAGCATACTGCCAACATCTGCAGTATGCCGTTTTTAAAAAAAAATTGTACTTATCGTTTTATGAGCCGTTGTTATCCGGCTCCGAGCGGGGAATCCTGCGGGGAATGGGCGTTCTTAAGCCAACAGGAGTCGATTGACGGGCTGCTGAGGCGTTTCACGCCTTCTGAAAATACCCGAGTGTCACTAACTGTATTTTCGGAAGGCGTGACACGCCTCAGCAGCCAGTCAATCGACTCCTGTTGGCTTAAGAACGCCCATTCCCCGCAGGATTCCCCGCTCGGAGCCGGATAACAACGGCTCATAAAACGATAAGTACAAAAAAAAATTAAAAACCCCCAGCATACTGCAGATGTTAGCAGTATGCTGGATCTAATGTCAGAAAGTTGATTTTTGGGTGAACCTCCGCTTTAAGGAATTTAATAGGTATTTACTAGTTTTTTTTTAACAGAATCATTACACTATTCTGTCTGTCTACCTTGCAGACATTCATTTTAGGCAAAAAAAAGTTTCCTTTATAACTCCTTTAAGGCCCCTTAGTACCAACTGAGCATCGTTAAAACGCCACTTCCTATATAAACAATGTTGCTGACCATGTCCATCCCTTTAGGACTACAGTGTACCCATCTTCTGATGTCTACTTACGGCAGGATAACGCACCATGTCACAAGGCTCAAATCATCTCACCACTGTTTTTTTGAACATGACAATGATTTCCCTGTACTCCAATGGCCTCCACAGTCACCAGATGTCAATCCAATAGAGCACCTTTGGGATGTGGTGGAACGGGAGATTCGCACCTTGGATGTGCAGCAACTGTGTGATGCTATTATGTCGATATGGACCAAAAGCTCTAAGGAATGTTTCCAACACCTTGTTGAATCTATGCCATGAAGAATTAAGGAAGTTCCGAAGGCAAAAAGGGGTCCAATCTAATACTAGCAAGGTGTACCTAATAAAGTGGCCAGTGAGTGTATATGCACACACTATATTACCAAAAGTATTGGGACGCCAGCTTTTACACACACAAAATTTAGTGGCATCCAAGTCTTAGTCCGTAGGGTTCAATATTGAGTTGTTTTGACTTTTTAAGAACGTCTATGACACAAGGCTGTATGCCCTGCATTTGGCAAACTACAGGGCAATTTTAATAAGACAAAGATATACTAGTAAAAACAGGACCCATTTCTTAATGCATTGGTCTGTAAAAATGCAATAGGTACATAAATGACTCTTTGCACTAGTATTAAAGTTTTAGTATCATGTTGTTCATTTTACATCCAGCTATATGAAGTACTACACGTGGCAAGCCAATGCTGTCAAAGAGTTATTAAAGTATTAAAGGTTATTAAAAATGTTGACAACACTAACAAGTCCTTACAGATACCTCACAAACAGCTAATGCAGTGTCAGCCAAGCAGCTTCGAGGCTTCACAATATTATATAATATATATTTTAACTAAGCTGCACTGCTGAAATGTCTGCTTATTCATATGGCAAGCCTAAGCACATGTAGCGCTTTACAGAAGAATGAAGTCCAGTAACACAGTATAAGATAGATAGATAGGATGAAGAATACACTAGAGGGAGGATGAAAGGGTATGTAGGAGTCAGGGCCCTCCTAGCACAAATTGTTCTTAGTCATTTAAAAAAGGAGTGAATAGTGTTTGGTATATTTAAGAAATAAAAAAATTAAAAAAAAGTTTGAGGTGTATTTTTTATTTTTTTTCAGTTAGGTATTAACAGGCCAGCGGAGGGATGCCACCTTCCAAGAGAAGGTGGCAATTTTGCATTGCAGCCAACAAAAGCACGTGCAGTGCTTGGCTTTTTTTTCTTTCTAGAAAGCCTGGTATGATCTGCAAGTACCCCTGTAATAAATATATGTTAAATAAAGATTCAACACAGATAATAAATAAATATTTCGAAACATCGGTCTATAAATGTTTAAAAAAAAAAAAAAAAAAAAAATGAATCGACCGAGACCATTAGTTACCCTAGGAGCCCTTTCACACTGGGGTGGTGGTTTTGTTGGCAGTAAAGCTATTTTTAGCAGTGCTTTACAGTCATTTTAGGGGCACTACTCAGCCGCTAGCAGGGGGAATTTTAACCCCAACTAGCGGGTGAAAAAAGGGGTTTAAACCACTTTACAGTCGCTATTTTTAGTGCTATAGCGCCTGCAAAGCGCCTCAGTGTGAAAGGGGTCTAAGGAGAACATAACTTAGCTGGAGAAACCAGCAGTTCAACTGAAAAGTAAATCTCAGTCTGACTACTGTGCTAATAAAAGCAGTAGGCGTAAATCTCCAAGCAGAGATTCCAGACAGGAGAGAAAATGTGCAGTAGGAGCCATACCTGCCCTTACAAAGAAGTAGTATAGGGTGGCCATGTTTTCTACAGACAGGTAGATCATTATATGCTGCGTCTTTGTGTAAGAAATCAAGACTTACTGCTTAATGGTTTCCATTTGTTCTTTGACAGACATGCCACCTATACAGAGCGCTGTACGCAAAGTTGGGAAGTTGTCTTCTTGCAACAATTTGCAAAAATACTCAATGATGCTGTGTGTCTGACGTGCCAACTCTCTCTGTGCGAGACAAAAACAAGATACAAATAATCAGTAAATCATAAGAAAAGAACATTTTGGTATGGCTACTAGAGAAACAGGAGGCATCTTCCAACACCTTGCAGATTGCCAATTAATGCCAAAAGTATTCTGTGGAAGGTTTAGAGACAGCTGTGTGCTTACTGGGAAAATTCCTTCTTATTGGTGTTGAAGGACCATTAAGCACATTGCCTATACAATAAAAAGCCCAGCAAGCTGAACATACCTGCCTTTCCTTAATTTTCTGCACCTATAGACTGCACCGCAATTCTCTTGAAAGGCAAGAACGCAGTGACGTCATCGCGTACGACGAGCATGCGCTCATCGCATTCAATGCCGTCGCCACCATCTTGCTACACCCTACCTATCCCTAGCAAGCTACCGCGCATGCGTTGAAGTCATTTCGAGCAAGTATATACACTCTCGGGTTTTTTGGCAGGAAAACTGCTGAGAATCTCACAACGAGAAAATAGAGAACATGTTCTCCATTTATCTCGTCTGGATTCTGGGCAGTATTCTTGTTGAGAAACCTGAAAGCTGCACTCGGTATACTTGGCAAGAAAGCTCTGCCACTAGTTTTCTTGCTGGTTCTTGCAGAGTAAACCGAGCATGTGTACGAGGCTTTACACCATTTAAAGGATAAGTTCACCTTTGGGAAGTTGTTACATTTTCCCACTCCTGCAGCGTCTCTCCGAAACGCTGCATCTATTAACAAGTGGGCATCATCTTGCCCACTCACCCTCACCATTTAAAAAAAAAATTGTGAATAAGAAACTGCAGTTGACTATCGGCTTGTAGCCCTCAATGAACTATCAGGGCACAGTTGAGAGTTCTAGGTACTTTTTTGCCTCTTCCTGTCAGTGTGTAATGCCTACTCATACGAAATATGAGCAGACAGATACATTTAAAAGTCTGCAGAGGTCTGCTGATCGTGGGTGCAATGCTTTGAAGGCTCCTGCCTGCAAAAAGATATGCATCCATTTTATTTTTTAAAGGTGAACTTATACTTTAAAAGCAGTAATAATCTTAAGGATCCCAAATCAATGGCGAGACCAGCATGGGATATTATTGGGAGCAGCATTGGTTACTTATTGCAACTAATTTACTGATTAAAGCAATTTTTGCTTTAACTATATATGGGAGAGGAAGCTCAGCCCCTTGATTCCCAAAACTAAATAAAAATCTATCCGTGTAGATAGGGTTGTTGTGTTTTGGAACTATATTGGATCTATGCTGTGCCGTAGTCGCAACCAATGATTGTGCTTTAACCATTTTTAGTAGACAAATAATTCTTCATTTGAGGATGGGCAATGATTGGAGATCTTCTAACTATATATACTATAAACTATATCTATCTGTGGCTGATACTTAATTTGTCTGTATTTTACACAATGTAAAAAAAGTGGCAGAGAGTACAATATCTGAAGACCAAATTACCGATGGGCAAATGATGAGTCCATAAGGGCCTTCTCTCTTTGTGAATGGTAGTCTCTTTTCTTGCTCCAGACCAAACATAATGACAGGCAGGGTGAACACCAGCGTTTTTCCAGAGCCAGTAAATGCAATGCCGATCATATCCCTTCCTGATAAGCTGCAATAAAGTATGCAATAAAAGTTAATAATAAAAGTCAGTATAAAAGTTTACTATTCTCATTTTAAACTTTACCCTGCCAGAGCCATTTTTCCAGGGGGGGGGGGGGCTTCCACACGTTAAAAAAAAAAAAAGCATGGCTGTTCCTGGAGCCCGCGGCTGCATGCTTAGCCTCTTCGCAGCCGCTCATTCAGTTCACGGCATGGCTGGGGGGGGGGGCAGAAAATAGAGGTCAGCTGACTGGTGAGAAATGTGAAGTGGGAGGGGCTGGAGGAGACATTATCTATGGATTTTGGCTTGGGCGTCACTGCTGCGAGACACCACAGAGCTGGAGACACAGCGAGTTACACTACCTGAGATTAGAGTCGCCATTAAAAGTCCCCACTACAGTTCTCAGATCAGCAGATGACCTTGATCAAGAGCACCAAAGTTGGCTGATCAGAACTCCCCCCAGCATTGCCACTCATCACAACCCCCCTAAGCCAGCACTGCCACTCATCCCATCCCCCCCCCCCCCCCCACCCGCCACCAAGGAGTAAGAGAAGGAATACAAATAGAGAATACATGGAAGAGAAAGAACAAGAGGGGGAGGAACAGAAAAAGGGAGAGAAAGAAGAAAGATGGCTAGAGGGATGGGGAAAAAAAACAAACAAGAAATTAGGATAGAGAGAGAGATAAAGGGCAAAGAAAGGTGAACAAAGAGAAAGTGTTACATCCTAAAACGTACCATAAGTACTTTCTAGACAAAATCCCCTGGTGAAAATGAAGAAAAACATAGCCTGAAAAAATGGGCACCATTTCTAAGTACTAGTGGTCTGCAGTATATTATATTTTTTCTTCCAGGGTTTAGACACTTTAGCACATTTTTACACTGGTGCAGCTTGGAAATCACACTACTTCAGTGTGATTTTAAAGCTGCAGATTAGTGCAATTTGCACCTCCAATTTTTTTGCAGCTTGCAACTTCGTTTAACAGAAGTCCATGCAGGTCTCAATGAAATCAGAGAATAGTGCAGGAACCTTTTTTTAAAGTCCCTGAGACATGAGTCCCAGCAATTTGAACGGTACCATTGCTGGCAATGGGCTCCGACTTGTAACGCGATTTGGAACTGGGTTTTTCCTGGAGCCTGCGACTGCCCTTTCAGTTCACAGCGTGGCTGGGGGCCGGAGACTAGAGGTCAGCTGACTGGTGAGGATGATGAAGTAGGAGGGGTGGGAAAGAGACCCTATATCCTGATTTTGGCATAGATGTCACTGCTGCTAGACACCAAGAAGACAAGCACACAGTGATGCCAGAGACACAGCGAGTAACACTGCCTGTGATTATAGTTGCAATTACATTTCTTAGATCAGCAGATGACCTTGATCAAGAGCACCCAAGTTTGCTGATCAGAACTCCCCCCAGCATTGCCACAGATTCCACCTCCCCTTAAAATCCAAAGTCACCAACACACAAGCATATACTACTAGGGAGAGTTTAGACAGTATCTAGTGCAGGGGTCTCCAAACTTTTTCAAACAAAAGGGCCACTTTATTGTCCTTCAGACTTTATAAAGGGCCGGATTATGGCCGGTGGGTGCAGAAAATTTCCTGGGCCCAGCATCAGTAAGAATAAATGTGGCCTCAGGGTTGGTGTTCAGTAGGGCCCCCATCAGTAGGAGGAATAGTATCCCATCATTGATATCTGTAAAAGAAATAGTGCCTCCTTGTTGGTGTCAGTAGAAGGAATAGTGCCCCAAGGGCCGCATAAAGGCTAGCAAAGGGCCACATCTGGCCTTTGGGCCACAGTTTGGAGACCCCTGCTCTAGAGGTTTGCACCTGTGTTGGAGCTTCCATCAGTGAGATTACATCCTCATAGTTTGACTTTTGTCACTTCTTGCCACTTATGTTCACAATATTGGACTCAACCCCTTTCAATTTGGTGTTACATTTGCTCACTTTCTAGTGACATTTATGTTATATATGTATTCATTTGCATAATTCACTTAACACGAGAAGTTATTTGGTTTTAATGGATGTATTATGTAACGGTTACCACCGCTTACAACCTTCCATCCATCCACAACAAGCTTATCCGACACACCAACAACCAGGCAGACATGATCCATTCCATTTCCCAGAATAAACGAGACTGCGCTCCGTTCTTCTAGTTTCCAAAATGTATGAATAACTTTATTGGTTCTTAGCTTGCTTATATCCAGTACAACATAATGCAGTTAATCACAGGACAATGTAATCTCCACCCCCCTATTCACTCACTGAGGATAATTCTTCAATTGGTAGCTAGACATGACGGCACCGTATTATCAATAAGGTTCAATTAACCTTGAATAGTAACACAGACATCTAGTTGAATAAGTTCTCTATACAGCTTTGTCACACAATGGCAGTGAGAGTGGGTGTCTTTACATTGAATAGCCAACACCTTAGGATATTTCAATAGCCTATTATACAAAAGGTATGACTCACTGGCTGACCTGGTCATGTCATCATGACTCCTTGTGATATCTCAGTCCTGCAATATGAAGTATTATTAATGTCCCATCTCATGTAATATGAATTATGATTCACTATTAGCCACCCTACACCCAAAAGGGCACAGGGTGGATTTCGACCCAAGAGTTTTTGGTGCTGCTGGCACAAGAGTATCTCTCATCCTTCCAACGTCTCTGGGTGTCACGGGCCATTCTGTTACATATTATATATATTTATGTATTATCATTTTAAAGGGTCACTAAAGGAAATTGCTGAAATGACTGTTTACAGGGTATAGAGACATAAAAGTTAACCAATTCCTTTACAAAGTGATTAAAATGAGATAAAAATCAATCATATAATGTGCCTGCAGGTTAGTTTCACTTTTGAACTGGCTTCATGTTTCTGTGAAGTTAAAATAGACCCACAGAACAAAAACAAACACATCCAGGACAGTGTTTTGTTTTTAAAATGAATCTGAGAAGTTTTAGACACACAGTAATGACAGCTTAGACCACCGTGAGAAAGCTCCCAGCACTGTGGTTATAGGGAAACAGACAAGCAGGAAGTGTGGAGAACAGAGCAGGATTACAGCTACTTCAAAGCAAAAACGAACAATAAGGACACGAAACCAGTACTGCAGTAAGGTAAAGGAAGCTATTTAGCTAAAAAAAAAAAAAAAATCCTTTAGTGATCCTTTAAGTGTTTTTCTAACATTTACACTTGTATACATTAGCGCTACACTTTTTCACATTTATAATATTGCTTCTTGTCTACAGCTGTAAATTCGGAATAAATACTGTGCAGGTCTATATTAATAAGCTGTGAAATTAAATAATGAATAAATGCTGCTGCAGCTAATATGTCAGATATAAACATAGAGCAATATAAAAAAGGAAAAAAGCTGCGCTGCATCAATAAAAACAAAATGTGTTGCATAAATATACCAAAATATTGTTAAACTAGTGCATAAATACACCGGTGCAAAATTCAAAAAACTTAGAAATAAATCAAAAGGTTCGTGTAGAATAGAGAAAATAATCCCCAAAGTTCAGAGAAGGATGTAAAAGACAACAAAAGAAGTCCAAATGGGTGTTGAACAGCTCCAAGGAAATCGTGTGTAGCAGCCAGATTGATACAGGTTATCCTCCACCACTTATGGTTAAAACTGCTTACCAGAAAGATCAGACCTCTAACGAGATCAACAACACATGGATTCAAATTAAGCCAGCACGAGAAATCCAGGAATCCTGTCACCCTGTCTGTATCTCCTTCTCCTTATAGCCAGATTAGCGTTCCTCCAAAAGCATGACCACCCAGAAGGAAAACATTGACATGGCGTAATAACGTCTAAAAAGTTCTTTATTAAAAAGTAAAGTACACTCACATTTATGTAGAACAAAAGTTGCGTGTAAGTAAAATAGCCGGCCGGCTCTGTCATCCGCTCGTCCTTCCGGATTGACAGCGTGGTACAATTCGTGGTGATGTCAGCACGCCGCTTACCCTACGCCGTTTCGTCACAACAATGACTTCTTCCAGGGGCACGAGCGACGTGCTGACTCGCCACTCTTTATTCAACAACAAACATCCAAGGACTGCCCAGCTCTGAGGTTTAAAAATCGAGGGTGCGTCCACCATCTTGGATAAGGGATCCCTGCCAGTACTAGGCTGATGAAAACTGGGATAACAAAAAGGGATCTAATAACAGATCTCCAGGTGATAGAACGAAAAAATGTTTAAAAAAAGAAGGTTGCCGTTTGTGAACCAAACATGCCGCAACCACAAATAAAAAACATATATGTGTTAATTTAAGGACTTAGTTCCCGGGATATAAAACAGATATAATGACACATCAAAGGATGTTTATAAATCATGATAGAAATAATTATATGGACAAGAGGTCACATAAGAGTGTACATAATCACACATAGGTTGCAAGCTAGATAAATAGCATTTATAGCAACATTTATTAGTTGGAAAAAGATGTATGTTGTGGTACATGCGCATAACCATACGCACATACTGTGGCAGAACAGCAACAAATTATTCCATACAAAACAATAAAAATATTATATAAAAAATATTATATATATATATATATATATATATATATATATATATATATATATATATATATATATATATATATATATATATATATATATATATATATAAAATATATATATAATATATATATAAAAAAAGAGATCTTAATGTTCTAAGGAGACTGTTTGATGAAATGTAATTTTATATACATAAGTAGGATGAAAAATGACAGAAAAAAAGGGGGGGGACCGAGATTAGCCAAAATTCAGAGCCAGTTCACAGATATCAAAGTATTACATATATGACTAACCATTGTCAATAAAAGCATTTACGTCTGTGTCTACATTGAGTCCATATGGAATGTAGGTACGGATCCGATATATCCAGGCCATTTCGAGCCATTCCCCTTGCCATTCCCTCTCCATGGGTCCCTCTCTCTTTTAGGGGAATCCCTATAGTGATAATAGTCTTGGGGACCATTATTCCTATCTGAATTGGTTCCATGATTTCCATATGTCACTTTATTCCGTCCCGAGTTGTTACCTTGTGAATAATTTTTTGAGGGGCCTGATGTCCTAATTGGTGAATGATTGTTGGTCTTCTTCGTCTTTTTCCCCACTTTTTTAATTTTGGGGGTCTTAGTCAGATCCTTATTGGGCAATAATGGTTGTGAGTATGTTGCTGTTTTCTAACTAAAACGTATTTCAAAAAGACAGATCGGAATTCTTTCATCCCCATAGGGAGTTGTCACCATGCAAATTGGTTGAAATCTGTCCCAAAAAGCCAGTTCATTAGAATGAGGAGAAATTGCTCGACTCTGAATGAATATAAAACACAAGCTGGCATCCTTAAAACCAAGCCCAACAACACCAAACCTTTGGTGCCATTTATTACTACCTTTTCCAATCAACATTATGCCATAAAAAAACTTATCAAGAAACATTGGCACCTATTATCAAATGATAGGGTCATTAACACTTTTTTACCAAACACCCCTCAGGTCATTACGTGACAAAGTAGCTCCTAATGTGGTGGATCCTCCCACTAAGAAGGTGTCTTTTTTCCAACGAGACATCAAGGGGTACCACCAATGTAGAAATTGCCAGGTTTGTACATTAAATAAGATGAAATCCAAAAAAACCTTATCTTTTATTTCAACCAGTACCTCAAAAGAGCATAAGATCGAGTCTTTCATTACTTGTAGTTCAACAGGGGTTGTCTATCTGTTACAATGTCCATGCGGATTACAATATATTGGCAGGACCAAAAGAGAAATGAAAGTAAGATTAGGTGAACATATCACCAACATTAGATCTGGGTTTTCACAACACTCAGTATCTAGCCATTACGACCAATGTCATAATCGCAACCCTGAGGGAACTCTCTTCATGGGGATAGACAAGTTCGAACCCCATTGGAGAGGCAGTTCATTAGTGAGAGAATTATCCAGGCTCGAAATGGCCTGGATATATCGGATCCGTACCTACATTCCATATGGACTCAATGTAGACACAGACGTAAATGCTTTTATTGACAATGGTTAGTCATATATGTAATACTTTGATATCTGTGAACTGGCTCTGAATTTTGGCTAATCTGGGTCCCCCCCTTTTTTTCTGTCATTTTTCATCCTACTCGTGTATATAAAATTACATTTCATCAAACAGTCTCCTTAGAACATTAAGATCTCTTTTTTTTTTATATATATATATATATATATATATATATATATATATATATATATATATATATATATATATATATATATATATATATATATATATATTTTTTTTTTTATATAATATTTTTATTGTTTTGTATGGAATAATTTGTTGCTGTTCTGCCACAGTATGTGCGTATGGTTATGCGCATGTACCACAACATACATCTTTTTCCAACTAATAAATGTTGCTATAAATGCCATTTATCTAGCTTGCAACCTATGTGTGATTATGTACACTCTTATGTGACCTCTTGTCCATATAATTATTTCTATCATGATTTATAAACATCCTTTGATGGGTCATTATATCTGTTTTATATCCCGGGAACTAAGTCCTTAAATTAACACATATATGTTTTTTATTTGTGGTTGCGGCATGTTTGGTTCACAAACGGCAACCTTCTTTTTAAACATTTTTTCGTTCTATCACCTGGAGATCTGTTATTAGATCCCTTTTTGTTATCCCAGTTTTCATCAGCCTAGTACTGGCAGGGATCCCTTATCCAAGATGGTGGACGCACCCTCGATTTTCAAACCTCAGAGCTGGGCGGTCCTTGGATGTTTGTTGTTGAATAAAGAGTGGCGAGTCAGCACGCCGCTCGTGCCCCTGGAAGAAGTCATTGTTGTGACGAAACGGCGTAGGGTAAGCGGCGTGCTGACATCACCACGAATTGTACCACGCTGTCAATCCGGAAGGACGAGCGGATGACAGAGCCGGCCGGCTATTTTACTTACACGCAACTTTTGTTCTACATAAATGTGAGTGTACTTTACTTTTTAATAAAGAACTTTTTAGACGTTATTACGCCATGTCAATGTTTTCCTTCTGGGTGGTCATGCTTTTGGAGGAACGCTAATCTGGCTATAAGGAGAAGGAGATACAGACAGGGTGACAGGATTCCTGGATTTCTCGTGCTGGCTTAATTTGAATCCATGTGTTGTTGATCTCGTTAGAGGTCTGATCTTTCTGGTAAGCAGTTTTAACCATAAGTGGTGGAGGATAACCTGTATCAATCTGGCTGCTACACACGATTTCCTTGGAGCTGTTCAACACCCATTCGGACTTCTTTTGTTGTCTTTTACATCCTTCTCTGAACTTTGGGGATTATTTTCTCTATTCTACACAAACCTTTTGATTTATTTCTACGTTTTTTGAATTTTGCACCGGTGTATTTATGCACTAGTTTAACAATATTTTGGTATATTTATGCAACACATTTTGTCTACAGCTGTGTTGGCAGCTTATTTTTGTATTTATTTATATACACAGCGCAATATATTTTTCATATTTACAACGGTTAAATTATAGTCTCCCCTTTCTCAAGATCAACCATTATAGTCTTGTGTTTCTCAATATCAATTATAGTCCCACCTTACAAGTTCACAGGCCATATTATACAAGCTTGCCATCATCCCACTAGAGGGCAGTGGTGGTGCTGTCCCATGGATGGTCCCTGTAGGGCAGGGGTCTCCAAACTTTTCAACAGGAGGGCCACATTGTAAATTTTACAAGTATTCGGGGGCCGGGGAGAAAATAAAAATCAGTTATGTATTAAATGTATATATTTTACATGGATCGTTTTTGTAATCAGCATGATATGACTGAGAACAAGAGAAAAAAACTTTAGCAAAACAACGTAAAGACATTCAAAATAAACTTGGGCCTTTAATATGAGTCGAAGAAAAATAAAATCAACTTTCAACACAGATCTGGCAATTTTGTGTAAACAGCAAAACATAATGCAAAGAATTTTGTGCTTCAGGTTCACAAAACAAAACATGTTTACAAATTCAATGTGAACGATGGAGCGGATTTTTTAATTTCAAAATGTCACTGTACTGAGGTTTCAAGCTTGAGGATCCAATTATTAGAATGGACTTCAAATGATCATCTGATAAATTTGCTCGATATTTGGACTTGACATACTTCATTTTTGAAAATGTTTGTTCACACAGGTATGTTGTACCAAAGACTGAAACAAGTCTACGAGCAAATTGGTTAAAATTTGGAAACTCCTCAGGCTGCAAAGATAGATTATAAAATTGGATCAAATTTCCTTCTTTATATTTGTCTTTCAGCATGTCATTTGATTGTAGGTCAATAATTTCCAATTGAAACTGACTTGGGAGTGTTTCAACATTGCAGTCAAATGGATTTTGAAACAGTTTTATATCATCTGCTCTACCATCAAGATCAGAAAATCGCTCCTGAAATTGTTTTTGCAAGCCCTGAATATTTACAGTTGCAAATGAAGAAGGAAATTCTGTTTTGCTCTCTATGACATTTTTCACAACATGGGAAATGAACCAAATTATGGTCTTTCAGCTGTCCTTCAAAAAGCATGAGTTTTGCCCTGAATGACTTGACATGCACAAATAGGTCACAAATCAAATTGGTTTCACCTTCCAATTTCAGATTCAGCCAATTCATATGATCTGTCAAATCTGCAAAAAATGCCAATTTCCAAAGCCAGTCAGTTTCTGACAGAAGTGGGTCGGGTCTATTTTTTTTCTGTTAGAAATGAATTAATTTCTTCTCCGAGGTGAAAGAGCGTAGCGTAATAGAACTGTTCCACAACTAAGCCATCGAACTGCTTGCTGATGGATAATACAATGCAGGAACATGGGCTTGGAGAATCCACCAACCTCGCAAGTTTTTGTTATTTGTCCAACTAAACCTTTCTTCACCCCAGACATGTTTTTTCCTCCATCAATTGTCACGCATTGCAGATTATTCCACTCCAGGTTATATTCTGTCACAGTTTTTTTGCAGTTCTTTGAAGATGTCTTTTCCAGTTACTGTGCATGCTATGCACTGATGCTAACTCTTGTGTGACATGAAAATTCGCTGTCGACACCACGAATGAAAGTAAAAGTTGTGATGTATCACACACATCAGTTGACTCATCAAGTGCGAGAGAAGACACAAGTGCGAGAGAAGACACAAGAATTTTTTTTGCTTTTTCTGCAATTTGTTTAACTATATTGCTTCCTATATCGTCAATTCTACGAGCAACAGTATTTGGTGCAAGACTTATAGTTTTGAATAAATTTGCTTTCTCTGGGCATAACTCTTCCACTGCTTCCATGATACACTCCTTGATAAGCTCTCCATCAGTGAATGGTTTTCTCTCTTTTTAGCCAAGGCATAAGCAATTTTATAACTGGCCCGAGTTAAAGCTTCATTTTCACTTTTCTTTTGCGTAAATAGAGCTTTTTGGGAAAGCAAATTGCGTTGCATCGATTGAAATTTTTCCGAACGCTGTGTTCCTGTGAATATAGAATAACTTTGCTCGTGTTGTGTCTCATAGTGCCGACGCAAATTGTACTCCTTCAAAACTGCAACAGTTTCATTGCATATGAGACACGAGGCTTTATCGCCTGCTTGTACAAAAAAGTACTTTAAATTCCATTGTTCATTAAATAGGCGGCATTCGCTGTCCACTTTCCTTTTTTTTTTACCTTCCATAACTGAAGGGGATATCTGAACAAGGAAAAGATTTGAGAGTTTACACTTACATCAGAGTCCTCATCATAGTCCCCCCTTATGTCTGTGCCGTCATTAAGATCCCCTTTATATCTGTACCTCAGATCACGCCTGCGTCCCCATCAGAGCCTTGCACACGCCTGCGTCCCCATCAGAGCCTTGCACACGCCTGCGTCCCCATCAGAGCCTTGCACACGCCTGCGTCCCCATCAGAGCCTTGCACACGCCTGCGTCCCCATCAGAGCCTTGCACACGCCTGCGTCCCCATCAGAGCCTTGCACACGCCTGCGTCCCCATCAGAGCCTTGCACACGCCTGCGTCCCTCGTTAGAGACTCCCCGTCAGCAATGTCCCCGTCACCACAGCCATGTCTCCATCAACAGTGGGCACAGCAATGTCGCCATCGGCACAGCAATGTCGCCATCGGCACAGCAATGTCGCCATCGGCACAGCAATGTCGCCATCGGCACAGCAATGTTCCCATTAGTACAGCAGCGTCCCCATCGCCACTGATGGGGGACACCATTGATGGGGACACCGGTGTCCCCGTCAGCACAGCAGTGTCCCCGTCAGCACAGCAGTGTCCCCATCACCGCTGATGGGGACACCGATGATGTGGTCACCTCTGATGGGGACATTGCTGTGCTGATGGGGACACCGGTGTCCCCATCAGCATGTGTCCCCAGCAGCTTGTCTCCCCAGCCGTGCGTTGTGCAACACTTGCCTCTGCTCCGCTGTGGCTGGCTTCTGCTCCTCTTCTCCCGACTCCCGCCCGCTGCTACACACGTGGAAAAATCAAATTTTTTAAACAGCGGGCGGGAAGAGGGGAGGTGCCGCGCCTGTGACATCACTGGTTGCCGGGACATCGGTCGGGACAGCGGTCCAAGCAGCCAATCAAATAGCACGGCGTGACAGCATGGGCGGTTGTGGGGCTTTGGTTGCAGGACCTGACAGCTGCGGGCGGGCCGGATAAAAACACACACGCGGGCCGGATGTGGCCCGCGGGCCAGGGTTTGGAGGCCCCCTGGTCTAGTGGAACATGCTAGTTCATCCATGTTGCTCCACTAGAGGTTTCGTTTTAGCACTGGTGTTACTTGCATCCTCAAAGCAGCATGTAAAACTGTCTGCAATGAAGAAGCAACAAAAATAATTTTACTGTTAGTCCCCACAGCTTGGGAAATTTTATCAAGGGGTCACGACATTAGAAAGGTTGAGAACCGCTGTCCTAACATCTTCTGTGAGCTCTCAAACCTCTCCTTTCTTTCTCCCCCATCACTTCCATTTGCTTGGAAAGAGCAGTGCACACTAGTTGCAGTCATGTGCACTACTCTATGCACCGTGCAAATCCAATACGTTTCTAGTCTGCCTCAGGAGGAAGATGGCAATGTTCCTACAGGGGGAACAAGGGGAACGAACATAGTCACCCTCCAATGGTAAAAGTGTGATCACAGTAAAAAAAAAAAAAAAGTGGGGGGGGGGGGGGGAAGAGAACACACTAAAAACACTCATTTGGAGTGAGACTGTCCCACAGTGTTTCCCTCTTACCAAAAATGTAGGTTTAACCTTTGTCCTCAGATTTTTACCAACACACTGACATATGAAAAAAATAAAAATAAAAATCTACTTACATTGTAGGAATGCCCTGGATCTGGATTGGTGTAGGATGCAGAATTCCTTTTTTCTTTAGCCCTCGTAAAATTGCTGAAGACAAAATCAAGTGCGTAAAAAAAATGTCCATCACAATATTAAATGGGAAAATATAGCTACTCATACTTACCCGCAGGTAACTTCATTTCCTTAAAACTCTTGATAGGTTGTGGAATGCCCTCGCCTTCCACCAAAATGTGGTATTTTCGACGTACACGGTCATGGCGTGCTTGAGACATTGCAAGGATATTACGTGGAGCTCGCCAGCTGTCAGGAAAAAAATAAAAATATTTGAACTGAAAGAACTACTACAATATCTACATAAAATCACTTGCTAAAATAAAAATAGCATATTGGTGCATCAAGGTGTTCATGATTTTTTTTTTTGTAGAAAATATGAGAAAAAAATAAATAAAATAAAAACAGTACTACAGATATATTTAATGTTCAAGATAAAGAAAGCTCTGCTGCTGCTAAGCAAACCAGACATTATCGCCTACCATCACTCTCCCGTTTGTGAAAGTTTGATGGTTTATTAAAGTAAACTCAAATAAAATAGGCGTCAGCTGAAGTCCTGATGATGGCTCTCAATTGCCGGGAGGACGTCCATGAACGTCCTCCACTCCTGCAGCCACTAGGGGGGGGGGGGGGGCACGGCACGCGAGCGCCACTGCTGCATCACTGAAGTGCCGATGCGCGTGCCTGGTGGCTGCGATGGGCGAATACAGAGAAGGACGTGGATCTGTTTGTGTAAACACACAGATTCACATCCTGTCAGGGAGAGGAGACAAGATGCCGTGTCCCTTGTACATAGGGACACAGATCGGTCACCTCCCCCAGTCAGTCCCCTTCCCCAACAGTTAGAAACACTATGCAGGGCACAGAGTTAACCCCTTCCTCGCCCTCTAGTGTTAACCCCTTCCCTTCCAGTCACATTTATACAGTAACCAGGGCATATTTATAGCATTGGTCGCTGTATAAATGTGAATGATCCCAAAAATGTATCAAAAGTGTCCGATGTGTCCGCCGTAATGTCTCAGTCCCAATTAAAAAATAAATAAAAATAAATCACAGATCGCCATCATTACTAGTTTAAAATGAAAATAAAAAATTCGGTCCCCTATTTTGTAGGCGCTATAACTTTTGTGCAAACCAGTCGCTTATTGCGATTTTTTTTTTTTTAAAACAAAAAATACGTAGAAGAATACGCATCGGCCTAAACTGAGAAAAAAAATCGTTTGGAAAAAAAATGGGGATATTTATTATAGCAAAAAAAATATTGTTTTTTTTTTCCCTTTTCAAAATTGTCGTTCTTTTTTATTTACAGTGCAAAAAATAAAAACCGCAGGGGTGATGAAATCCCACCAAAAGAAAGATCTATTTGTGGAAAAAAAATTTGTTTGGGAGAAAAAAAAATTGTGGTCGTAAAGGCTGAAGGTTTTTTACCTTCATGATGCATGACAGTACAAAAAAACCCGTGTGCTGGTCCCCCCACAGCCCCCCCCCCCCCCCCCCAAATAGGCAACCGAGCTCTCTCGATCCAGCGATGTGCACGAGACGTGCCTCAGCTGTCCCAGGACTCCCTCTCCTAATTGGCCGAGACAGCAGCTGGAGCCATAGTCTCCCACAGCTGCCAACAGGGCTGCTATTAGAAATCACTGGGCCCCGAACTTACCCTCTACCTAAATCCTCCCCAGCACAAATCCCCCATCTCCTGGCTCAAAACCCCCCCCCCCCCCCCCCCCCCCCCCAAAGCCCTCCTCAACCTACAGGACAAACCATTACAAAGCCAGGAGGAGGTGCGCCGTGTTGTGATCTTGACTCCTGTCGGAAGAGTGTTCATCTATACAGCACAGGATCACTCTTAACTGTAGATCACACACACGCACTATCTACTCCAAAGGCTGGCTGCTCACCTCCCGTCAGAAGGAAATGTGGATTGGGGGCGCTGTGTGTACAGTGTGATCTACAGTAAGAGCAATCCTGCGCTGTATAGATAAACACTCTGACAGGAGGCAAGAACACAACACAGCGCACCTTCTCTCTCTGCCACTTCTCCTCCCGCTGCTCAAGCCTACAGGCTGCAGTCTCCTTGTCCCTGCTGTGAGTGCCGGTAGGGTAGGAGCTCAGCGGCTGATGGACAGGCACGGCACATCAATTAAGGAAAGACCAGCTTGGGGGGCAGAACTGAAATCCGTCTTGGCACAACCCACCCCAGCACCGCCGTAAATCCGGTCATGTGTGTCCCTCACCCAGCAGCTGAAAGCCAGCGAGGGGGGCAAAAAGAAACCGGCTTTAAGTTGCTGGAGGGAGACACACATGGCATTGTTCCGTCATCCTTCATTCTCTTCTCCACCGATCCTAGGCCCCTCTGTGTGCCGGGCCCCACCTATCAGCAGCCCATGTGCCTTATGAATGCATAAACCAGGGCTTGGGAGTAAGCATGCGCCGGTGCACCTATAGCAAGGTGCCTTCTATTGGGGGCACTGGTCAGGGAGTGCCGGCGGGTGACCTGAGAAGAGGCTCAGAGCTGCTCTGTGCAAAACCATTGCGCAGAGCAGGAAAGTATGACTTTTTTTATTTATTTTTTAAGCCAAACCTTCAATACCACTTTAAGGGTGAATCTTGGGAAAAAGCATTGATAAATAGACCCCCAAGGAAAGGCAAAAAGACTACAGCAGGTTCACCACTGTTATCCGTTTTCAGGACTCTCACATCCAATGACTTCAAGAACAGTAAAACTCAAGACTCACCTAGTTTTTATAGGATCATCATAAGTGATTCCTTTTGCCATTTCCTTTACAGACATCAGAGCTGCAGAGAAATTAAAAATAGATACAGAACATCAATTTCCACAAACAGTTCCCTAAGAATCAATCAACCTTAAAATAGATGTTGCAGGAATTTTGCAAAGACTAAAGACTAAAAAGTTATTGTAATAAATGTAGGACTCTCCATTCAAAACCCATTATAAAATGTGCTAGTGCTGAGCTTCTAAAGCTGGCTAACTGCTAACAGATCAAATAGACGTTAAATATTATAGAAAGTGCACATGGTAACAAAGGAAGAAGGTTCGAAATCAAGAAATCCACCTGAAGAAAATAAAATCTATGCACAAAAACTATGTTTTTAAAACACAAAGTGCTTGCATGACCTGCCATTACATAACCACTTGTCTACCCAGGCAATTTTGTTGTGAACACCGCCCTTGTGATAGCTTGGGCAGTTACAGGTACTCTTTATTGAGACATCAGGGGTCCATTATACTCCTGATCCCTCTGCTGCCCTTCGAGGCAGCCAATCAAACAGAGATCGGTTTGATCAGCTGTACCCCTGTATGTACCTCCCAGGGAAACAGCACCAAAACCAAAAACAACAATATCCTCATCACTGTCAACTTAATTTGTCAAAGCCAACCCAACCACTAGTGGTAGAACGAGAAAGCCAAAGATTGGTAGGCCCTCCAAGTGCTGCAAGAGTGACGGGGTGGCTGCACAGTGAAACCGATTGCTGACTCTAGCCAATACACAAAATGCTCTTGCATCTTAAAGTGGAGGTTCACCCAAAAAAACAAGTATCTAACATTACATTCAGTATACCTCAAACATGTACAGCATGCCGGGTTTTTTTTTTGGTGGTGTACATACGGTATTATTGGTATTTTCCTCCCGACTTCTGGTGGGCTTTCCTGTGCAGTGCGGCAATGTCATCTGGGACTTCGCCCATATGATTGACGTGCCCAAAAAAAACTTACGGCGCGTTACCAGTTTCCGAAAGTAGCCGAACTGCGAGTCGGCTATATACGGCGCCTGTGCTGTCAGCTCCTTGTCGGTGCGCAGGCGCCGTATAGCGCCGACTAGCTATTCGGCAACTTTTGGAAACTGGTGACGCGCCTTATGCGCTGGAGGGAGTTTTTCTCAGGCACGTCAATCATATGGGCGAAGTCCCAGATGACATTGCGGCACTGCACAGGAACGCCCACTCCCGCGGGAGTGAGTACCCGGAAGCCGGGAGGAAAATACAGATTATACCGTATGTACACAAAAAAAAAAAAAAGGCATACTGTACATGTTTGAGGTATACTGAATGTAATGTTAGATACTTGTTTTTTGGGTGACCCTCCACTTTAATAGAGCCTGCTTTGCTCAAAGAAAAGCGATGCAAAAATAGGTCCAAAACAGCCTCGGAACTGTCATCCACGCTGCACAATTGAAGTAAATAGGAATCTGCTGACCTGGGCAAATCATTACAGAAAAAAAAACAAAAAACAAACAAAAACGTAATTTGCCCGTTGGAGCCGAGTTACATCTTCCTGCTGTTCCAATTGCTCGAGGAATATTGGCACCCTAATTCACATGCTTTGAAGGTGCCCCAAGTCATTTTCCTACTGGCCATCCATTTTTCAAACTATTAATAATCTGTGATCCCTCCAATTACCCATTCACCTCAAAATAATCCTCTCAGTTGATACTAGAGAACAGGGTACCTCCAATGTCTAAGCTGTTACTAGTATGTTTACGATTTCTTACTCGCAAACTCATCGCTCAAAGACTGCCATCCCCTAATCCTCAACTTTATTACAATGGACAAATGACCATCCTAGATATTTTTATTTTTTTTTCTTAACATAAGGATTGTCAAAAAATGTTGGTCCCTCTGGCTGCCCTCCCCAATCTTAGGCCCATCTATCTCTATGCTTTCAAGCCTGTCACATTAACAGTGACAAACGTTTACTAATGCGGTCTTGCTTTTTAATATATATTTGAAGAGAAAACATCTTTCCTTATGTTTTTTGGCAAATGGTGTGATATGTCCATAGCTGCATAGTGCTTGCAACAACCTAAGCTGTAATGATATACCATGTCATCTGATGTGTACATCTTATATTTTCTCAATAAATATTACTTGATTTAAAAAATATATATATTGTTTAAGCTGAGCACATTCACAAATAAAAAAGTGCAAATTTTCTTTAGCACCACCTGACTTCTACTGCACAGATGTCCAAGCTTGTGTATGTATTTTATATACACAGATGTCCAAGCTTGTGTATGTATTTTATATACCCAATTAGCACTACACAGTATCTGGAACTTACTGTATATGGCAGTGCATTAAATATGCCCAAAATGCTCACCTCTTCCTTCTGTAACACTCTCCAAGATCTTCTCTTCTTCTTTCAGCTGCTTCTCTTTGGCAGATTCTTTTCTAGCTGTGAAAGATACGCACCAATTAATACAGCAACCAATTCTTGTTTAATTATAATGCATCAAGACTTGTGCAGATAATCACTTAACACATATAGAACGTTTTTACACACACCTTCTGCCTTTTCTTTTAGATGCTGATGCTGATCCAAGAGGCTGACATTAGACCGGGGGTCCAAAGGAATGTCATCTTCATCCCCTCGTTGATCACTTCCACTGTCCCTCGGCTCTACTTCTACAACTCCCTTCTTTCGCATCTGTAGTCGCTTTCGGAGCTGCAATTATGGAAATCATTAACATCCATCAAAATGTGAAACTAAATTGTGATAATAAATCTGTGTTATGATATTTAACAATCATCAATTTTTTGGTTTGCAAAGTCTTCAATATGCGCTCGTGCCTGCATACAAGTATAGGTTCTACCCAGCTCTAAATCTCTACACTAAGCTTCTATATAAATCAAAATTCTGAAGTGACTATCTGGAGCCTGCAGGATGTTTCCCACTACTGTATCCGCCTCACTAACATGCTTTCATACACATGCATTCTAGAAACTGAAA
>JAJQKJ010000765.1:40000-194345 GCA_029574335.1 Rana kukunoris | reverse complement strand
GGATCCAGCATCAGGGAACGCCTAGACCGACAGCTGTCCTCCGGATCCAGCATCAGGAACGCCTAGACCGACAGCTGTCCTCTGGATCCAGCTTCAGGGAACGCCAAGACCGACATGCTGTCCTCCTGCCGATCCATGAATCAGGGAAAAATAAGAAAAAAACGCCTAGACCCAGCATCATCCCTAGCTGTCCTTCCGGATCCAGCATCAGGGAACGCCTAACCGAAAGCTGTCCTCCGGATCCAGCATCAGGGAACGCCTAGACCGACAGCTGTCCTCCGGATCCAGCATCAGGGAACGCCTAGACCAACACCTGTCCCTCCGATCCAGCATCAGGGAACGCCTAGACCGACAGCTGCCTCCGGATCCAGCATCAGGGAACGCCTAGACCGACAGCTGTCCTCCCGGAATCCAGCATCAGGGAAAACCCTAACCAGAGCAGCTGTCCTCCGGATCCAGCATCAGGGAAACGCCTAGACCAACAGCGCTTATCCTCCGTATCCAGCATCAGGTGAACTGTCCTAGACCGCCAGCTGTCCTCCGGATCCAGCATCAGGGAACGCCTAGACCGACAGCTGTCCTCCAGATCCAGCATCAGGGAAATGCCTAGACCGACAGCTGTCCTCCGGATCCAGCATCAGGAACGCCTAGAACTGACAGCTGTCCTCCGGATCCAGCATCAGGGAACACAAGCTGCCTCAATCCGAGACAGCTGACCTCCGGATCCAGCACAGGGCACGCCTAGACCGACAGCTGTCCTCTGGATCCAGCATCAGGGAACGCCTAGAACCGACAGCTGTCCTCCGGATCCAGCATCAGGGAACGCCTAGACCGACAGCTGTCCTCCAGATCCAGCATCAGAGGGAACGCCTAGACCGACAGCTGTCCTCCGGATCCAGCATCAGGGAACGCCTAGACCGACAGCTGTCCTCCAGCATCCAGCAGCCAGGGAAAGCCTAGACCGACAGCTGTCCTCCGTCAACCAGCACTCCTGGAACGCCTAGACCGACAGCTGTCCTCCGGATCCAGCATCAGGGAACGCCTAGACCGACAGCTGTCCTCGGATCCAGCATCAGGGAACGCCTAGACCAACAGCTGTCCTCCGGATCCAGCATCAGGGAACGACCTTAGACCGACTCAGCTGTCCTCCAGATCCAGCATCAGGGAACGCCTAGACCGACAGCTGTCCTCCGGATCCAGCATCAGGGAACGCCTAGACCGACAGCTGTCCTCCCGATCCCAGCATCAGAACGCCTAGACCGACAGCTGTCCTCCGGATCCAGCAATCAGGGAACGCCTAAGACCGACAGCTGTCCTCTGGGGTCTAGCATCATGGAACGCCTAGACCGACAGCTGTCCTCCCGGATCCAGCATCAGGGAACGCCTAGACCGACAGCTGTCCTCCGGATCCAGCATCAGGGAACGCCTAGACCGACAGCTGTCCTCTGATCCAGCATCCATGATAACGCCCGACCGACAGCTGTCCTCCGGATCCAGCATCAGGGAACGCCTAGACCGACAGCTGTCCTCCGGATCCAGCATCAGGGAACGCCTAGACCGAACAGCTGTCCTCCCGGATCCAGCATCAGGGAACGCCTAGACTGACAGCTGTCCTCCAGATCCAGCATCAGAGAAACGCCTAGACCGACAGCTGTCCTCCGGATCCAGCATCAGGGAACGCCTAGACCGACAGCTGTCCTCCGCATCCAGCATCAGGGAATGGGCCTAGACCCAGCAGCTGTCCTTCCGGATCCAGCATCAGGGAACGCCCCCTCTAGACCGACAGCTGTCCTCCGGATCCAGCATCAGGAACGCCTAGACCGACAGCTGTCCTCCGGATCCAGCATCAGGGAACGCCTAGACCAACAGCTGTCCTCCGGATCCAGCATCAGGGAACGCCTAGACCGACAGCTGTCCTCCAGATCCAGCATCAGGGAATGCCTAGACCGACAGCTGTCCTCCGGATCCAGCATCAGGGAACGCCTAGACCGACAGCTGTCCTCCGGATCCAGCATCAGGGAACGCCTAGACCGACAGCTGTCCTCCGGATCCAGAATCAGGGAACGCCTAGACCGACAGGTGTCCTCTGGGTCTAGCATCAGGGAACGCCTAGACTGACAGCTGTCCTCCGGATCCAGCATCAGGGAACGCCTAGACCGACAGCTGTCCTCCGGATCCAGCATCAGGGAACGCCTAAACCAACAGCTGTCTTCCGGATCCAGCATCAGGGAACGCCTAGACCGACAGCTGTCCTCCGGATCCAGCATCAGGGAACGCCTAGACCGACAGCTATCCTCCGGATGCAGCATCAGGGAACACCTAGACTGACAGCTGTCCTCCGGATCCAGCATCAGGGAACGCCTAGACCGACAGCTGTCCTCTGGATCCAGCATCAGGGAACGCCTAGACCGACAGCTGTCCTCCTGATCCAGCATCAGGGAACGCCTAGACCGACAGCTGTCCTCCGGATCCAGCATCAGGGAACGCCTAGACCAACAGGTGTCCTCTGGATCCAGCATCAGGGAACGCCTAGACCGACAGCTGTCCTCCGGATCCAGCATCAGGGAAGGCCTAGACCAACAGCTGTCCTCCGGATCCAGCATCAGGGAACACCTAGACTGACAGCTGTCCTCCGGATCCAGCATCAGGGAACACCTAGCCTGACAGCTGTCCTCCGGATCCAGCATCAGGGAACACCTAGACCGACAGCTGTCCTCCGGATCCAGCATCAGGGAACACCTAGACCGACAGCTGTCCTCCGGATCCAGCATCAGGGAACGCCTAGACCGACAGCTGTCCTCCGGATCCAGCATCAGGGAACGCCTAGACCGACAGGTGTCCGACTACATCGGGTTACCGGCCGATGTGGACGCACTGAGAAGTGATGAACCCTGGACTAGTGGATGGGCAGGCTTGACGTCTGGCCAGAGGTTGCACAATTTGCAATGGAACTGTTGGCTTGCCCCTCATCCAGTGTCCTGTCCGAAAGGACGTACAGCGCAGCAGGGGGGTCGTGACCGATAAGCGCACTCGCCTAGCTCACAACAGTGTTGACTACCTCACATTTATAAAAATGAATGAAGCATGGATCTCGGAGGAATTCAACACATGTGACCAGTAGACCGTGTTTCATTCAAATTCTGGTGAACGCCTGTGGGCTAATTTTTGGGGCCTGTACCGACACTTTATTCTGGATCCGGTGAATGCCTAATGTACCACCAGCCACAGAATACAAAGTTGTTTGCTGTCAGGTGAACGCCTGTGGGCTAATTTTTGGGGCTTGTAATGGCCGACACTTCTGTATCCGGTTTTTCACTTAATACTTATGGTAGGTCAGTGTCCATGTTGTGGGACTATTTGTGCACAGCTAGTAAGTATTTTGTGGCTGCAAATATGACCTGAAGGTTTTTAATATTCACCTGCCATTAAAATCAATTGGGCCCGCCGCAAACGGTTTGCGGACATTTGCGATCCGCAGGTTCTAATTTGTATGAACACAGCCGCAGGTTATAATGTGGGTGGTGTGTAAAACTGCGCTGCTAGAAAAGAATAAATGTGGCTGCTAAACACGGCTACTGAAAAACAAGAAGCAAAAAACAAAATAGGAACGTGGTAGTGTAGCGCTCAGAATAACAAAATATAACTATAAGGCTATACATATAAATGAAGTGTAAAACATAAGGAGTGATCTATGCGTCAACATAAAAATGATAACATAACTCATAAAATTGAAATAAAGTTCATGAAATAAAGTTCATATATTCCAGTGACACAAATGATGCTCGATGTTCAGAAGTGAAAAAGAAAAAATCCCACCACCGGTAAAGATGCAGGCTTACCAGATGAAATGGACTCTAAGAAACTTATATTTCTAGAGTCGGTCAGGCTTGGTATATGCTCAGATCTTGATATAAGGTGTCCCTCAGGAAAGGGATCAGCAGATATCTGTGGTGTAGATTCCAATGGCCCCGAGATTGGTTAGAGGTCTCTCGTTCACGGAAAAAATATTGGTCATCCGTCTCAAAGATGGCATATATAAATGGAAAGGAGAAGAGGGGACGCCATAGTGTAACACCGTAAGGTCAATAAAAAAATTTATTAAAATTGCACTTACATATACAGATGAAAGTATGGCGCATGTCAATATGATGGTGGCAACGATGGAGTTAGGGATGACTCCATCGTTGCCACCATCATATTGACATGCGCCATACTTTCATCTGTATATGTAAGTGCAATTTTAATAAATTTTTTTATTGACCTTACGGTGTTACACTATGGCGTCCCCTCTTCTCCTTTCCATTTATATATGCCATCTTTGAGACGGATGACCAATATTTTTTCCGTGAACGAGAGACCTCTAACCAATCTCGGGGCCATTGGAATCTACACCACAGATATCTGCTGATCCCTTTCCTGAGGGACACCTTATATCAAGATCTGAGCATATACCAAGCCTGACCGACTCTAGAAATATAAGTTTCTTAGAGTCCATTTCATCTGGTAAGCCTGCATCTTTACCGGTGGTGGGATTTTTTCTTTTTCACTTCTGAACATCGAGCATCATTTGTGTCACTGGAATATATGAACTTTATTTCATGAACTTTATTTCAATTTTATGAGTTATGTTATCATTTTTATGTTGACGCATAGATCACTCCTTATGTTTTACACTTCATTTATATGTATAGCCTTATAGTTATATTTTGTTATTCTGATCGCAGGTTATAATGTGTATGAACACAGCCGCAGGTTCTAATTTGTACGAACACAGCCGCAGGTTCTAATTTGTACGAACACAGCCGCAGGTTCTAATTTGTATGAACACAGCCGCAGGTTATAATTTGTAAGAACACAGCCGCAGGTTCCAATTTGTATGAACACAGCCGCAGGTTCCAATTTGTATGAACACAGCCGCAGGTTCTAATTTGTATGAACACAGCCGCAGGTTCTAATTTGTAAGAACACAGCCGCAGGTTCTAATTTGTACGAACACAGCCGCAGGTTCTAATTTGTACGAACACAGCCGCAGGTTCTAATTTGTACGAACACAGCCGCAGGTTCTAATTTGTATGAACACAGCCGCAGGTTCTAATTTGTATGAACACAGCCGCAGGTTCCAATTTGTATGAACACAGCCGCAGGTTATTATTTGTATGAACACAGCCGCAGGTTCCAATTTGTATGAACACAGCCGCAGGTTCCAATTTGTATGAACACAGCCGCAGGTTATAATTTGTATGAACACAGCCGCAGGTTCCAATTTGTATGAACACAGCCGCAGGTTATAATTTGTATGAACACAGCCGCAGGTTCCAATTTGTATGAACACAGCCGCAGGTTCCAATTTGTATGAACACAGCCGCAGGTTCTAATTTGTACGAACACAGCCGCAGGTTCTAATTTGTATGAACACAGCCGCAGGTTCTAATTTGTATGAACACAGCCGCAGGTTCCAATTTGTATGAACACAGCCGCAGGTTCTAATTTGTATGAACACAGCCGCAGGTTCTAATTTGTATGAACACAGCCGCAGGTTCCAATTTGTATGAACACAGCCGCAGGTTCTAATTTGTATGAACACAGCCGCAGGTTATAATTTGTACGAACACAGCCGCAGGTTATAATTTGTATGAACACAGCCGCAGGTTCTAATTTGTATGAACACAGCCGCAGGTTATAATTTGTACGAACACAGCCGCAGGTTATAATTTGTATGAACACAGCCGCAGGTTATAATTTGTATGAACACAGCCGCAGGTTATAATTTGTATGAACACAGCCGCAGGTTCTAATTTGTATGAACACAGCCGCAGGTTATAATTTGTATGAACACAGCCGTATGTTTGAAGCCTGAAATGTGGCAAAAGGTCGCACCTACCTAACATACATACACTGACCTACCTGACATACATACACTGACATTAGAGACATACATGCACTGACCTACCTGACATACACTGACCTACCTAACATACATGCACTGACCTACCTGACCAGGAGACAGACTTCATGTGTTCTTCAGCTCAGCCTCAGCCATGGTGTACGATGTGCGGCGTGCCCATCTCCATCACAGCAGGCAGACAGTCAGAGGAGGAGAGGAGAGGAGAGCCGCTCGCCTGAGTGGGGATCTCACAGTGATGTGGTGTGGCGGCATTGTAATTCCCACCTTCTGGAGCCTGCAGCGCCTATGATGGACGTCACACGCCCCCCGATACACGGCATTGGACCAGTGGGACGTCCATCACAGGTGCTGAAGGCTCCAGAAGGTGGGACCTGCTATGTCACTAGGCCGCACTCGGCGGCGCTGGGATCAGATTTGTCCCCGGGGGCGGCGCTGGGTCGGTGATGTCACAAGGGGGCAGGGCCACCAGATGATGTTACCATGTGGCCCCAACTATTACCTAATTTAAGAACTGTCACCCAGTGGAGCGGCCGGGCATTCGGTGATCAGCCTTCAATGAGTGCAGAGCTTTTCTTTTTTTTTTCTGGTACGGCAATATGGCGGTATCGTGATTGAAAATGGATCGACATCGGAGGAGGACATTTTTTGTTTTGTTTTCTACATTATTTTATATTACATGTACTGTTTTCATTTATTTTTGAAACTATTTTTGGTAAATTAATGAGTGACGGTACAATGTACCCCTACACAAAAGGGGGGGCTGGGATGTGGGAGCCCCCTTTGTTAAGGGGCAGGTTGGCTCGGCTGCGCGAGATCGCGTAGCTATACGTCATCTCGCAATTCAGCCAATAGAAGGAATGAAGGAAGGATTTAATTCCACTTTAAATTCACTTTTCAGCCCAATCAGCCAATGTGGTGATGGGTCTCCGGAATTTCCTGATTTTGGGTTAAAAGTTCTGGAAATGGAAACTCCGATTTCAGCTTCTCTCTAAATATAGAATTGGAATAGATGGACGTTCCTCGGAGGGGTGAGGTCACACAGACGTCCTTCTGATAATTATCATCGAATGAATCCCTGGGGGGCGCACAGGTCAATAAATAACGAGAGCTGAGGGAGCCGAGGTTAGGAAGCCATCGAAGCCGAGACCATGCGTGCCGAGGAGGTGAGTGTCTGATGTGTGATGAGTGCGGGTTGTACATTATCTGTGGGGACTCCGGGAGAGCGGGGACATTACACACCACACTGACTAGGAACAAAGGTGGTTGGAAGGATCGTTATAATAATAGCCACACACGTTTAGATGTGATCATTCAATCGATCATTCAATTCACTAACTGATCAAACTGAATAAAAAGATAAATCACAAAGACATTTAATTGGCATTACTTAATGTTCTTCATCCCTATCTTCTCCAACCCTATCCACTCCACCACTATGTTCTCCACCGCCTTCTCTTCCTCTATCCTCTCCTCCATTATCCTCTCCTCCACTATCCTTTACTCTTCTATCTTCGCCTCCTCTATCCTATCCACCGCCATCTTCTCCACCTCTACGTTCTCCTCCTCTATCCTCTCCACCACTATGTTCTCCACCGCCATCTTCTCCACCTCTACGTTCTCCTCCTCTATCCTCTCCACCGATATGTTCTCCACCGTTATGTTCTCCTCTTCTATCCTCTCCACCGATATGTTCTCCACCGCCATCTTCTCCACCTCTACGTTCTCCTCCTCTATCCTCTCCACCGATATGTTCTCCACCGTTATGTTCTCCTCCTCTATCCTATCCACCGATATGTTCTCCACCGATATCTTCTCTTCCTCTATCCTCTCCACCGCCATCTTCTCCACCTCTACGTTCTCCTCCTCTATCCTCTCCACCGCTATGTTCTCCACCGCCATCTTCTCCACCTCTACGTTCTCCTCCTCTATCCTCTCCACCGATATGTTCTCCACCGTTATGTTCTCCTCTTCTATCCTCTCCACCGATATGTTCTCCACCGCCATCTTCTCCACCTCTACGTTCTCCTCCTCTATCCTCTCCACCGATATGTTCTCCACCGTTATGTTCTCCTCTTCTATCCTCTCCACCGATATGTTCTCCACCGCCATCTTCTCCACCTCTACGTTCTCCTCCTCTATCCTCTCCACCGCTATGTTCTCCACCGCCATCTTCTCCACCTCTACGTTCTCCTCCTCTATCCTCTCCACCGCTATGTTCTCCACCGCCATCTTCTCCACCTCTACGTTCTCCTCCTCTATCCTCTCCACCGATATGTTCTCCACCGTTATGTTCTCCTCTTCTATCCTCTCCACCGATATGTTCTCCACCGCCATCTTCTCCACCTCTACGTTCTCCTCCTCTATCCTCTCCACCGATATGTTCTCCACCGTTATGTTCTCCTCTTCTATCCTCTCCACCGATATGTTCTCCACCGCCATCTTCTCCACCTCTACGTTCTCCTCCTCTATCCTCTCCACCGATATGTTCTCCACCGTTATGTTCTCCTCTTCTATCCTCTCCACCGATATGTTCTCCACCGCCATCTTCTCCACCTCTACGTTCTCCTCCTCTATCCTCTCCACCGATATGTTCTCCACCGTTATGTTCTCCTCTTCTATCCTCTCCACCGATATGTTCTCCACCGCCATCTTCTCCACCTCTACGTTCTCCTCCTCTATCCTCTCCACCGATATGTTCTCCACCGTTATGTTCTCCTCCTCTATCCTCTCCACCGATATGTTCTCCACCGATATCTTCTCTTCCTCTATCCTCTCCACCGCCATCTTCTCCACCTCTACGTTCTCCTCCTCTATCTTCTCCACCTATATGTTCTCCTCCTCTATCCTCTCCACCGATATGTTCTCCACCGATATCTTCTCTTCCTCTATCCTCTCCACCGCCATCTTCTTCACCTCTATGTTCTCCTCCTCTATCCTCTCCACCCATATGTTCTCCACCACCATCTTCTCCACCTCTACGTTCTCCTCCTCTATCCTCTCCACCGATATGTTCTCCACCGTTATGTTCTCCTCCTCTATCCTCTCCACCGATATGTTCTCCACCGATATCTTCTCTTCCTCTATCCTCTCCACCGCCATCTTCTCCACCTCTATGTTCTCCTCCTCTATTCTCTCCACCCATATGTTCTCCACCACCATCTTCTCCACCTCTACGTTCTCCTCCTCTATCCTCTCCACCTCTAACCACTCCATCTCTATCCTCTCCACCACCATCTTCTCCTCCTCTATCTTCTCCTCCTCTATTTTCTATACCTCCATCCTCTCCACCAATATGTTCTCCACCACTATCTTATCCTCCTCTATGTTCTCCACCGCTATGTTCTCCACCGCTATCTTATCCTCCTCTATGCTCTCCACCGCTATTCTCTCCTCCTCTATCCTCTCCACCTCTAACCACTCCATTTCTATCCTCTCCACTGCCATCTTCTCCTCCTCTAACTTCTCCTCCTCTATTCTCTATACCTCTATCCTCTCCACTTCTATCCTCTCCTCCTCTATCCTCTCCACCTCTATCCTCTCCTCCTCTATCCTCTCCACCTCTATCCTCTCCTCCTCTATCCTCTCCTCCTCTATCCTCTCCTCCTCTATCCTCTCCACCTCTATCCTCTCCACCTCTATCCTCTCCACCTCTATCCTATCTTTCTCTATCCTCTCCATCCCTATCTGGCCATCTTTAATATTGATTGGACCCTGAGAAAATATTTTCTTGGGCCCCCCGCTTCCATGCAGTTTCACTCTCCACCTGCTCTGCGACATACAATAAATATCAGCCAGACTCAAAACCAGTTTACTGAATCAGATCAGTCAGTGATTGCGATTGGTTTCAGAACACTGTAAGCCCTCACAGTTGCTCTTGGTGGGTGCAGGAACGGGCCCTGCTGTGAAATATTATATCAACGATTGGAATTACATGCCCCTGTTAAACTGGGTCAGAAAAATTGGGCCTTAGGTGGTGGTGGGGCCCTAAACCAAAAATATTCTTATAAGCTAGCATCATCAAGATTGAGGAGGAATAGGATAGTCACTCAGCATTGGCAGTCTTCAAGACATCCCACATCCATAGAAAATACAATCAGTTACATCAGGTGCTTGATATCTGGTAATCCAAGACTGATTCATTTTTATGAATGTGAGCCGATCAACGGAGTCTGTGGACGGGCGTACTCTATGATCTGTTACAAAGCCTCCAGCAGCACTGAATGTGCGTTCAGAAAGAACGCTGGATGCAGGACAGGCCATTAGCTTAATTGCGTACTGTGCAAGCTCTGGCCAGTGATCCATCCGCAAGACCCAGTAGCCTAGTGGATTCTCCATTGGAAAGGTCTCCAGGTGTGATCTTGCCCCTAGATATTCCTGCACCATGTAATGCAGACACTGGTGATGGTTGCTGGAACCAATCAGACCTTGGCGCTGAGGACTGAAAAATTGTTTAAAGGCATCGGTCAGCCGGCCACTTTCTCCACCGCTCATCCTCTGACTGAACGAAGCCTCAGCAAAACGTTGTCCAGCACCAGAAAAGATTGTCCTAGGACAGGGGAAGCTAACCTCGGCCCTCCAGCTGTTTTGAAACTACAAGTCCCATGAGACATTGCAGGACCCTAACAATCACAGGCATGACTCCTAGAGACATGGGATTTGTACTTTCACCACAGCTGCAGGGCCGAGGTTGCCTAACCCCTGCCCTAGGACAATCTTGTTTTGTATCTTGTTTCTGGTGAACCTTGGGCTCTTTGCTCCTCCCATGAACTTCCTGATTTAAGTCTTTGTACTTCCTGTTTGCAAGATTATTGTGCTCTCCCCTGTCCTAGGAGATTAGACTTGGAGCCGCCCAGCATCTCAGGTGGGTCATCAAGGAGAGCTACAGCCAGATTCCGCAGAGGTTCCATGTTCAGGTCCAGACCCTGACAGTCCCCCTTCATTCAGAAAAGTGTTCTTGGATATTTGGAGATAGTGATGGTGTGACATATGAAGGAGTATGACATCACCACTCTGACACAATGAAGTAGGTCACTCCCAAAAAAGAAACAGTTTTAATATCAATAAAATAAAGTAAAATACATAAGATTTTTTTTTAAAGCACCCAGTCACGACGAGCTCGCACGCAGAAGCGAACGCATATGTGAGCAGCGCCCGCATATGAAAACGGTATTCAAACCACACAAGTGAAGTATCGCCGCGATCGTTTGAGCGAGAGCAATAATTCAAGCTCTAGACCTCCTCTGTATCTCAAAACATGCAACCTGTAGAATATTTTTTAAACGTCGACCTATGGCGATTTTTAAGGGTATGTCGCCATTCCACGAACGGGTGCAATTTTGAAGTGTGACATGTTGGGTATCAATGTACTCGGCGTAACATTATCTTTCGCGATTTAAAAAAAATTGAGCTAACTTTACTGTTGTCTTTTTTTTTTTTTTAAAGTGCGCTTGTAAGACCGCTGCGCAAATACGGTGTGACAAAAAGTATTGCAACGACCGCCATTTTATTCTCTAAGGTGTTAGAAAAAAAATTATTATGTTTGGGGTTCTAAGTAATTTTAAACACCAAGGGCCAGATTCAGTAAGAAGTTATGCGGCGTATCTCGAGATACGCCGCGTAACTTCTTAGATGCGCCGGCATATCTTTTTTCTGTATTCAGAAAACAAGATACGCCGGGATTGAGCTAAGATACGAGCGGCGTAAGTCACTTACGCCGTCGTATGGTGGCGCTTCCGACGATTTACGCGTCAAATATGTAAATTAGCTAGATACGCCGATTCACGAACGTACGCCCGGCCGTCGCAGTACTGATACGGCGTTTACGTAAGGCGATTTCAGGCGTAAAGATATTCCAACAAAAAGATGGCGCAGCCAATGTTAAGTATGGATGTCGGGACCGCGTCGAAATTTATAAATTTTACGTCGTTTGCGTAAGCCGATTCAGAATGGCGCTGGGCGTAAGTTACATTCACGTCGTTTTCATTGACTATTTGCGACATGATTTGGAGCATGCGCACTGGGATACCTCCACGGCCGGCGCATGTGCAGTTCGTTCGGCGCGTCATTAACGTGGGGTCACCGTTAATTTAAATACAACACGCCCCCGACCTGCCCAATTTGAATTGCGCGCAGATACGCCAGCCCATTTACGCTACGCCGACGCAACTTACGGAGCAAGTGCTTTGTGAATACGGCACTTGCCTATAAAAGGTGCGGAGGCGTAACGTAAATAGGATACGCTACGCCCGCACAAAGATACGCGCTCCTGCGTGAATCTAGCCCCAAGTCTGAAAAACAGGCTCGGTCCAAACAGGCAGATATAATGGGCCTTACACACGAGCGGTTTTCCCGTCGGGAAAAAAAATATGGTTTTCCAGACAGAATTCCTCTCAAGTCTGCCTTGCATACACGCGGTTACACAAAAGTCCGGTGAACTTTGACTGCCAAGAACCCGGTGACGTACAACACTACGACAAGATGAGAAAATTAAGTTGTATGCTTCCGAGCATGCGTCGACCTGATTCCAAGCATGCGCGTTGAAATTGCATACAAGCGGTTTTCCTGCTAGGATTTTCTCCTGATGGGAAAAAGAGATCCTGCTCTCTATTTTTTCCGACAGTTTTCCTGTTGGAAAAAGTCCATTGGAGACAATTTTCCACACGGTCGGGATTCCCGGTCAAAAGCTCTCATCTGACTATTTCCGACGGGAAAAACGGTCGTGTGTACGGGGCATGAGGCTCTCCCATGTGTTAATTAAAAGATAACTGGTATTCAGCATCATTTGTGGGTTGTGTTGGTAACTGAGGGCCACGAAATTTGGTGAGGGTACACACAATTGAAAATTCCTGGAAGGTGGTTTGTAACACGGAAATTCTGACGGTTTTAGGCTCCACGGGAGAGGCTCGTTCGGTTTTGCGTCCCAAGATTGAGAAAATGATTCTCAAATTCTTTTTAAAAGCAAAATTTCGGAAATCCTCACATCAAATCCAACGCGCAAAATTCCGACGCATGCTCAGAAACAATTTGACGCATGCTCGGAAGCATTGAACTTAATTTTCTCGGCTCGTCGTAGTGTTGTACGTCACCACGTTCTTGACGGTCGTGTGTATGCAAGACAAGCTTGAGCGGAATTACGTTGGAAAAAAACATCCAAGGTTTTTCCGAGGGAGAATCCGATGGTGTGTATGGGGGATGAGAGCCCCACAAGAGAAGGGATTTGCCTGTTTTAACCATCCTGCTCATTTATTGGCTCAGAAAAATAAACTAAACAACATTCTGCTTTTTTTCAGGTTGAAAAATGGAACCCACCAACCTGAGTCCAAGTCAGAACATCTCCGTTTCCTTCAGCGAGTTCATCCTGTACCCATTTCCTGGAGTAACCAATCACAGAGAGATCCTGGTCCTCCCATTCTTCTCCATCTACAGCGCCATCGTTGTCCTGAACTTTGTTATTTCTTACACGGTGTGGTGGGAGAAGAGTCTCCACAGCCCCATGTATGTTCTGATTGCTCTTTTTCTGGCCCTAAATATTGTCGGCACCACCGCGGTGGTTCCCCTGATGATACGGAGCTTGTTGGGACAAAACAAGGTTCCCTTCTCCGGCTGTCTGTCCCAGATGTTCTTCGTCTACTCTACTACCTTGTTCAGGTCCGTTGTGCTCCTGTTAATGGCCTTTGACCGGTATATAGCGGTCTGTAGACCGCTACTCTACCACAACATTATCAACCGGAGCTCTCTGATCCAGGCGTGGACAGTTGGGTTGGCGAGGAATAGTCTGCTTGTGTTACTCGTTGTTTTTCTGGCGTCAAGAGCCCAGTACTGCAAATCCAACATCATCCTGAACTTCGTCTGCGAATACGGGGTCCTTCTCAGCTTGGCCTGCGGAGAAGTCTTCAAAATCCAGATGGTGGGCCTGATGGTGAGGATGGGTGTCACCTTATCTGATGTCACCATTCTCTTGGTCTTCTACGTGAAAGTTCTCAGGGTGGCCCTGAAGATCGCAGCCAGTAGCGCGCGGGGCAAAGCCCTGAACACGTGTGGGAACCATCTGCTTGTGGCTCTTACTGTTTATTTATGTGGCATTTTGTCTTCCATCTTCTACAAGGTCGAGGACTCCGTTTCCTACGACTTTCAGAACCTCTCCAGTGCCGTCTACTTCCTGTTTCCGGCCATAGCCAACCCAGTTATTTATGGGTTGAGGGTTACTGAAATTAAAGACTGTCTGATGAAGCCCTGGAAAAAGAAATCTTCAGGAAGCTTAAATAATGTCTGATGGGTGCGAGTCTGCTCAATGTTCGAATGTAACGTACCATAAGGTCTCGGGTCATCAGTTTATAAAAATCTATTTTCTGGCCTGATTTATCTCCACAATTCTTTTTTTTTATTTTTTTTTTAAACATAATGGGCCAGATTCAGATACACTTAATATTCCGCTGCATAATCGAAATACTCTACTTCCGTATTTCACCAGGCTCTACACCGAATCCTGGTAGATTTTTGCCCGTACGCTACGGCGGAGTAGTCTATTTCTCGCCGCGTAATCGAAATACGCGATTAGGGGGTGTGATGCATTTAAATTAAGCGCGTCCCCGCGTCGATCGAACTGCGCATGCTCCGTTCAGAAATTTCCCGCCGTGCATTGCGCGAAATCACGTCGTTACGTCATTCGTTGCTTGAGTAGCGTCGTTTACGAACATTCCTATTCCCGGACGACTTACGTAAAAAATAATAAAAGACGTCGGAAAACGTAGAAATTCGACGCGGGAATGACGGCCATACTTAACATGGGCCGTCTAATATTAGAGCAGCAAAAAGCTGGTATAGTGTTACGCAAATAAAAAGATGACTAAAGGTGCCGTAAGAGATTGCGAATTTTCGTAATTTCGGGGATCGCCGGCAAAAGCTCATTAGCATACCCCGACGCGGAAAACGATGGGAACTCCACCCAGTGGCCGCAATTTTATTGCAGCGTAGATCCAAAGGCGTAAGAACACGTAATACAGTCGAATTGAAGCCCGCAGCCGTCTATTCATGGTTTGAGGTTTTCGACTAGATAAAAAACGCGCGTAATTTGAAATTACTCCAGTCTAACGCCAGTTACACAGGAGTTACGGCTCTCTGAATCTGGCCCAATCTTTTTATTTAGGGAATTTTTCAAAGAGATTGTAACATAATACATAGACAGTATAAACAATATCATAATTCTCTCCCAATTTACATCTAGTACCATTCATGCCATCTATGTGGCTAGACACAAAATAATAATACAAAGAAGAAATACATAGGATACCTTCCTGAATTCAAATCCACTATTTATCTAGTCAATGACTCGTCATCAGAATCTATGTTCCCCTTCCATTTGGGTCCTAAAAACAAAAGGAAAGAAAAATTAAAAAAAAAAACACCAGGGAGATCCCCAATTTACCAATTTTATCTACATCACTCAGTTGCTTCTCTATTAAAGGGGTGTTCCAGCCCTAAGTTGTGTTTATTAAAAGTCAGCAGCTACAAAAAGTGTAGCTGCTGGCTTTTAATAAACACTGACTTACCTGCTCCTGCGTTCCAGCGACGCGCCGACCGGGGCTCCGCTCCTCTGCCCCCCTTCCCGGCCGGCGTCTCCATCCTGACTGTGGGCACCCAGCCGTGACAGCCTTCGGCTTCACGGCCGGGCACCCACTGCGCATGCGCGAGCCGTACTGCGCATGCGTGCGCGGCGCGGCTCGCCGCTGATTGGAGAGGCGATCGCATGGGACCTGTCAGTGTCCCATGTGATCGCCTACAGGGAGGGGGCTGGTGTAGGCGATTAAGCTTAATCGCCTAACCAGCCCCTCGGCGGAAGCAGGAAGTGGGACAGGAAGTCCCACTCCTACTGAAGCCCCCACTCCCCCCCCAAAAAAATTACATGCCAAATGTGGCATGTATGGGGGTGAGGAGTGGATTGAGAAGGGGTCATTTTTTTGGGTGGAACACCCCTTTAAGCACTTGAGGACCCAGGGTGTTTTTCAGATTCGGTGTTTACGAGACTAAAACAGTTTTTTTCTGCTAGAAAATTACTTAAAACCCCCCAAACATTATATATTTTTTTTCTAACACCCTAGAGAATAAAATGGCGGCCATTGCAATACTTTTCGTCACACCGTATTTGCGCAGCGGTCTTACGAGCGCACTTTTTTTGAAAAAAAATCACTTTTTTGAATTAAAAAACAAGACAACAATAAATTTGGTCCAATTTTTTTTACATATTGTGAAAGATAATGTTACGCCGAGTAAAATGACACCCAACGTGTCACGCTTACAAATTGCGCCCGCTCGTGGCATGGCGTCAAACTTTTACCCTTAAAAAATCTCGATAGGCGACGTTTAAAAAATTCTACAGGTTGCATGTTTTGAGATACAGAGGAGGTCTAGGGCTAGAATTATTGCTCTCGCTCCAACGATCGCGGCGATGCCTCACTTGTGTGGTTTGAACACCGTTTTTATAGGCAGGCGCTGCTCGCGCATGCGTTGGCTTCTGCGCGCGAGCTCGTCGGGACGGGGCGCTTTAAAAAACATTTTTTTTGTTTTCTTTTTATATATTTTATTACTTTTTACACTGAAAAAAAAATGTGATCACTTTTATTCCTGTTACAAGGAATGTAAAAGCATGACAGGTCCTCTTATAGATGAGATCTGGGGGTCAAAAAGACCTCACATCTCATATTTAGATGTAAATGCAAAAAAAAAAAAAAAAAATTGGGAAAACGGTCATTTTTTTCAAATGACAAAAAAAAAATGTTTCTTTAAGGCCGCGTACACACGAGGGGATATGTCCGATGGACCGTTTCAGCAGACATCTCCGCTCGTGTGTATGGGCTAGCGGACAGATTTCTCCACCCAACAGATTTCAAAGCATGCTTTGAAATCTATCCGGTGGGAATCTGTCCGCCCGACATATCTGCTGGTTAGTACACTTACCAGCAGACATGTCGTCCCCCACCGCCGCCGCGCCGCCGCCGAATGGATTCGGCGCATGCGCGGAAGTGTTTAACTTCCTGGTGCGGTGATGTGGCGGTGACGTGGCGGCGTCAACGTCACCGCCGCGTCACCGCCACGTCACCGCGCCGTCCGGCGGCGGGGAATTTGATCCGATGGTGTGTACACGCCATCGGATCAAACTCCCGATCGGACATATCCGATGGAAATGGTCCGCGGACCGTTTTCATCGGATATGTCCGATCGTGTGTACGAGGCCTTAGACGCTGGGCGGGACTGACGTTTTGACGTCACTTCCGCCCAGCAGAGCTCTGGGGACGGGTGAGGGACATTTTTCCCCTCACTCGCATCCCCAGTCAGCTGCCGAACCGGACCCGATCGCCTCCTCCGCTACCGACGGCAACGGTAAGCGGCGTGAGGGGGGGCCCTCTCCCGCCACCGATAACGGCGATCTCGTGGCGAATCCGCCGCGGAGACCGCCGTTATCGTGTACAGGACCGCTCACGCTAAAGATGGATACCTCGGTTGTGTGGCAGAGCAGCTGCTGCCGTTACCGAGATATCCATCTTTAAAGTGCCGACGTAAATGTACATGAGCGGGTCCTTAAGTGGTTAAGCACTATCTCATCCTTGGTGTATCTTCCAATATTTATTCTTCACATAAGGTTATTGTCTGATTATGTCCTATTTCAGCTCCTTACCCTTTCCCCCCCTCTATTCTCCCTCCCTCTCCCCCCTTCCCACCCCACCCAACCCTGGAATAACTCCCCACATCAGCAACAGAAAGAGAGAAAAAAAAACCCACAACCCCACACCTCCCCCCCCCCCATCTCCTCCTCCGGTCTCGCTCTCCTCTTCCCTCCCCCTACAAGTGGTTACTGGATCTTCCATTTGCCTACGCCCGCTGTCTAACCTATTCTCCATTTCCCCTCCCCAATAATCTCTTCCCTTCTTCAGAGTATAGAAATACATTCCATACTCCCCAGGTTTCATTGTATTGCTCTTTTCTGTCTTGGGCTGATAACACTCAGGGCCAGATTCTCAGCGGCGATACGACGGAGTATCTCAGATACCCCGTCGTATCGCCGTTTTTTTTTGCCTCGTATCTATGCGAGTGATTCCTAGCATCACTTTGGCATAGATACGGCTGAAGATCCGACATGTGTAATACCATTACACTTGCGGATCGTAGTTGTAATGACAACTCCGGCCACTAGGTGGCCTTTACGTTGTTTTCTCATTTGCCTATGCAAATGAGGCTACTACTCCGATTCCCGATCGCTTTTACGCCGCCCCGTCGTCGCTAATATGAGGGTTAACCTTACGCAGTACCGTCGGATGCCGTCGGGTGCCGTCGGATGCCATGTTAAGTATGGCGTCGGGTCAGCGTCGGCTTTTTCCGTCGCTTACGTCGTTTTACTAAGTCGTTCGCGAATAGGGCATGGCGTAAGTGACGATCACGTCGTTTTGACGTCGGTTTCCACGACGCTTTCCGACGTGGGCTGGAGCAGGCGCACTGGGCTTTTTCCCCCGGCGGGCGCATGCGCAGTTCGTTCGACGCGGGGGCGCGCTTAATTTAAATACAAGCCGCCCCCTTTGAGTTACGCGGGCTTACGCTGGCCGATTTACTCTACGCCTCCGCAAACTACGGAGCAAGTGCATGAGGAATACGGCACTTGCTCTGTTACGTTGCGGCGGCGTAGTGTAAATGGCTTACGCTACGCCGGCGAATTTGTATGAGAATCTGGCACCAAGTCTTCTATCGCACCTACCTTTCTAACCCTATGTAACCATTCTGCGATCGTAGGTGGCTTCGTTTTTTTTTTCAATTTTGGGTTATGCCCGCCTTGGCCTCGTTAATCAGATGGCAAATGATCGACTTTTTATATGTTTTTATTGGAATCTGTGATAAATGTAGCAAGCAAAAAGCAGGATCATCCAATATTTGATGGGATGTACATTTTTGGGATATCTTTTGTACTTCTAGCCAGTACTTCCTAATCTTAGGACAGGTCCAGAATATATGGAACATAGTTCCCCTATTCTTTTTACATCTCCAACAGGAATCTAGAGTCCCAGGGAACAACCTGCTCAATTTCACCGGTGTATAGTACCGCCTATTTAAAATGTTATAGTTTAGTTCCTGTATTCTAGTACAGATTGATGTCTTCATAGAAAGGTGGATTGTCTTTTGTTGTTGGGCCTGAGTAAAGTTCCTCTCCATATGCCTTGCCCATTTTCTTATAGATGGTATCTCGTAACCTTCTAAAGGTGTTATTATTAACCTATATATCTTAGACAATATTCTAGTCGGAGGTTCCGGTTCCTCACAGTATCTTTCAAACTGTGTTTTTTTTTTTTCCTAAAGTGTATTTTGTGCGTGTACTCGAGAGAGGAGCCGGACTGCAGGAGTTGGGAGTAGGCAGGCCTCCCCCAGGGGCAATCTGCCATCTTTCTCCATGCCCCCGGGTGGCAATGGCGGGTGTGAGGGGGTCCTCCCACACAGCCCGCCCTACCTGCTCCGCTTTGAAGCCCAACGGGGCAGAGGGACTCCCCCTATGAGGAAGTGAGGGGGCCTAGCCCGCTCAACCAGCCCTGTTAGTCCTTCGCCTCTCTTTTTTAGAGACTGCGTGGCCAAAGTGCGTGCGTGTTAACCCAATTTCGAGTGCGTGTAAGTGTGGTGGTTTTGTGGGAGGGGGGTGGGCGAACTAAGCGCAGACTTACCTCGCATAGCACGCCCACCGGGAGCCGGGCTGAGACCACCAAACTCAATTCACATGCAGCCGAGACCGGGATCCAAACCCTTGGCTGCAGAGGTGATCGGCTTGTCAGCGCAGTGCCAATCGCGTTGAGCCACCGCAGCTCCCATCTTTCAAACTGTGTTAACTCCCTTCTATATCTACTCACTGGGCCTAGGGAATTCAAAAAATGACATAGTTGTAGAGATTGCCAGTATTTAACTCCAAATTGGCCTTCCGGTTGTACCAATAGTGCGACTGTTGGCCACCTTTCCAAGTCTGTTAAATGTGTAAGTCCCTTCTCTCTAAGGTCCTTATATGTCCCTTTCTCCATTCCTGGTTGGAAGCCTGGGTTCCCCAAGATTGGATATAGTGGAGAGTACATTGATGAGTGTTTACCTATCTGGCATAACTTATAGCCTATTGCCAATGTCGGTCCTATGATTGGATGTTTTTTTTTTTAACTGGGCGGGTAGTGTTTGATAGCACCAAAGTGATCTTCTCAAAGGGACTTGACTTATTTCCTGTTCCAGGTCTACCCATAATTTTATTTCATTACTCCTACACAGGGCTTTTTTTCAGGGGGAACTTGGGGGAACTGAGTTCCACCACCTCTGGCTCAGACCCTTTGGTGCCTGCTCACCACAATCACTTGTAAACACAGAAGTCTGGTTTCTGTGTTTACAAGTGGCAGCTCTGCGCTCTGTGTGTAACCCCCTGAACTCTACACTCTGTATGTAAGGCAATCCTGGTATTTAATGCCCATTTAAGACCCTCCTACTGTTTGTGAAATCTGAACGGGGACGTGGCTGAGTTCCTGCACCTATTTTCTGAGAAAAAAAGCTCTGCTCCTACACCATTCTATGACCCTTCCCAGGTGTACCGCCTGGTAGTATTTGGTTACATTCGGTACCGCCAGGCCTCCATAACATTTGGATAGGGTCATCCTACTCCTACTTGGTCTTCTCTTAGCCCAAATAAATTTGGTAAATGAATGAATGAAAAACTTATATAGTGCGGCACATGCAAACTTAATCGCCTCTGGGCGCTGGGTGTTCCGTCTCGTTTGGTATCAGAAGAGATGAGTCTTGATCTTTCTCCTAAATGCTAGGTAATTCTCCTCCAACCGAATGCTGGTTGGTAAAGCGTTCCATAGTCTGGGACCTTGGACAGCGAATCTTCTTTCTCCCTTGGACTTTTACTTGGCTTTCGGTATCTGGAGCAGATCTTGATTAGTGGATTGCAGAACGCGATTGGGGTTATGAGCTTTAGTTTTTTCGCATAAATAATGGGGAGCGTTTCCATGGATACATCTATGCGTTAGACGGAGAGCTTTAAAAGTGATTCTGTCTTTTACTGGCAGCCAGTGAAGGGCTCTCAGTGAAGGGATCTCAGTGAAGGGATCTCAGGGGAGGGATCTCAGGGGAGGGATCTTAGGGTAGGGATCTCAGTAGAGGGATCTCAGTGAAGGGATCTCATTGAAGGGATCTCAGGGGAGGGATCTCAGTGAAGGGATCTCAGGGGAGGGATCTTAGGGTAGGGATCTCAGTGGAGGGATCTCAGTGAAGGGATCTCAGGGGAGGGATCTCAATGAAGGGATCTCAATGAAGGGATCTCGGGGGAGGGATCTCAGTGAAGGGATCTCAGTGAAGGGATCTCAAGGGAGGGATCTCAGTGAAGGGATCTCAGTCAAGGGATCTCAGGGGAGGGATCTCAGTGAAGGGATCTCAGTGAAGGGATCTCAGTGAAGGGATCTCAGTGAAGGGATCTCAGGGGAGGGATCTCAGTGAAGGGATCTCAGTGAAGCGATTTCAGTGAAGGGATCTCAGGGGAGAGATCTCAGTGAAGGGATCTCAGTGAAGGGATCTCAGGGGAGAGATCTCAGTGAAGGGATCTCAGGGGAGGGATCTCAGTGAAGGGATCTCGGGGGAGGGATCTCAGTGAAGGGATCTCATTGAAGGGATCTCAGTGAAGGGATCTCATTGAAGGGATCTCAGTGAAGGGATCTCAGGGGAGGGATCTCAGTGAAGGGATCTCAGTGAAGGGATCTCAGGGGAGGGATCTCAGTGAAGGGATCTCAGTGAAGGGATCTCGGGGGAGGGATCTCAGTGAAGGGATCTCAGTGAAGGGATCTCAGTAAAGGGATCTCAGGGGAGGGATCTCAATGAAGGGATCTCAGGGGAGGGATCTCAGTGAAGGGATCTCAGTGAAGGGATCTCGGGGAGGGATCTCAGTGAAGGGATCTCAGTGAAGGGATCTCAGGGGAGGGATCTCAGGGGAGGGATCTCAGGGGAGGGATCTCAGTGAAGGGATCTCAGGGGAGGGATCTCAAGGGAGGGTTCTCAAGGGAGGGATCTCAGTGAAGGGATCTCAGGGGAGGGATCTCGGTGAAGGGATCTCAGTGAAGGGATCTCAGTGAAGGGCTCTCAGTGAGGGTGAGATTGATTCCCAGGGTTTTTTCCCAGTCACAAGTCTGGCGGCCGTATTTTGAACGACTTGTAGACGAGGGATTTGGTACTTGGGGAGTCCGAGGTAAAGGGCATTTGCATAGTCCAGTCTGGAGTTTACAATCGCTCCCACCATGACCGCTATGTCTTCTTTGGGGATGAAAGGGATGAGCCTACATAGTAGGTAAAAAGCACATTTACTTAGCGGAGAAAGGCAGAGGGGATTTTAATCGGTATTGCTTGGAATGAGCGCCCAAACCAAGAATGAAGTCCCATCTGCCATTTCTCCGTTGTAGCAGTAACTGTCCTCGCCAGTGGGGGGAAATTTACTTCAAAGACGTTTTCTATTCTTGGTGGAACGTGTATCCCCAGATCATTTAAAGCTGTTTTTACCCATTTAAATTTAGGTTGTATAGTTTGTTGTAATGCACTTGGAAGTTCCACTCCCGTTGCTTCTGATTTCCCGTAGTTGATTTTTAGATTTGCTAGTTTCCCATATTCCTCTATTTCTTTAATCAATATCTTGGGGACTAGATATAGAGAACAGCATATCATCTGCAAAAGCAGAAATGTTCTACTCTCTGTCTCCTATACATAGTCCCCCAATATCTGGCTTTTGCCTTATTCTGTTTAACCACTTGAGACCCGCGCTACTGACAAAATACGTCAACAGCGCAGCTCTCAGGCGCCAAGTGGACGTCTTTTGACGTCATTTGAAGTGCATTACCCGCGAGCGCCACTGGGTGGCGCGCGGCGGGTAAACCCTGTCCCGCCGCATCGCTGAAGAGCCGATGCATGTACCAGGCGGCCGCGATGTCCGTCGGGTACATGCGATCGGCGGTGACACGAGCAGGTGACAGCAGGGACGTGGAGCTCTGTGTGTAATGATGGGGTGTAAACACAGAGCTCCACGTGCTGTCAGGGAGAGAGGAGACCGATCTGTGTCCCTTGTACATAGGGACACAGCATCGGTCACCTCCCCCAGTCACCCCTCCTCCCCCCACACAGTTAGAACACACCCAGGATACACACTTAACCCCTTCCTCACCCCCTAGTGTTAACCCCTTCACTGCCAGTCACATTTATACAGTAATTAGTGCATTTTTATAGCACTGATCGCTGTATAAATGTGAATGGTCCCAAATTTGTGTCAAAAGTGTCCGATGTGTCCGCCGCAATATCGCAGTCCCAATAAAAATCGCAGATCGCCGGCATTACTAGTAAAAAAAAAAAATCATAATTCTGTTCCCCATTTTGTAGGCGCTATAACTTTTGCGCAAACCAGTCGCTTATTTCGTTTTTTTTTTTTTTTACAAAAATACGTCGAAAAATAGGTATCGGCCTTAACTGAGAAAAAAAGGTATGGTCTCCAAGTCCAATATGTCTCAGAACACCTGACATAAAGTCCCAACTGACCCTATCAAAAGCCTTTTCCTGCGTCTGAACTTAAAAAAAATCTCGGGTAATCAGTTTATAAAAATCTATTTAAACAAAAAACAATGTTATTGGCATTGATTTATCTCCACAACGATCAGCGATTTTTTTCGTGACTGCGACATTACGGCGGACACTTTGGACAATTTTGACACATTTTTGGGACCATTGTCATTTTCACAACGAAAAATGCATTTAAAATGCACTGATTACTGTGAAAATGACAATTGCAGCTTGGGAGTTAACCACAAGGGGGCGCTGAAGGGGTTATGTGTGACCTCATAGGTGTTTCTAAGCGTAGGGGGGTGTGGCTGTAGGCGTGACGTCATCGATTGTGTCCCCCTATAAAAGGGACTACACGATCAATGACGGCGCCACAGTGAATAATGGGGAAGGTGTGTTTACACACAGCTCTCCCCGTTCTTCAGCTCCGGGGACCGATCGCGGGACTCCAGCGGCGATCGGGTCCGCGGGTCCCACGGTCACGGAGCTTTGGACCGGAGCTTCGGACCCGCGACCTACGGATGGGCACTTACAGAGGACGTACCTGTACGTGCATGTGCCCAGCCGTGCCATTCTGCCGACGTAAATGTGCAGGAGGCGGTCCTTAAGCGGTTAATGGTAACTCAGCCTTTTTATATACAGTTTAGAACAATGAATCAACTCCACCCACCACATTACACAAGGAACTTCAATACACATTATTTTGTCAGACGTTCTGGCACCGAATCTACAGGAGTTAATTACTACAGCTGACAAGTCACATTCCACATCTATTATCAATAGTATTTTCACACAAAACAGTGTCATTAGCATACACAATGAAATATCTTAGGAGCAGACTTAATTAGCACAATAGACAACAGACTGCAATCACAGCAAGCCCCATCACTATAGCCAGGTAGACTTAATTAGCACCTCAACAGTCTGCACATTGAATGAGTCACTCTATTGACCTGTTGGGGTCAGAATAAACAAACAACTTGTAATATTTCAAGATATCCTGCAATACATGAATTATTATTAATGTCCAATCTCATGTAATTCTAGATATAATTTCTCCGTCATCCTATGCCCCTGTGACCCTAGACCAAGAGTCATTGGTGAAGCTGGCACAGGAGTACCCCGCATCCTTCAAAAGTCTCAGAGTGCCACGGTCCATTCCGTTACACGTGGGTCACATGATGGAGGAATAACCCCTTCAAGGTGTTCTCAATGTCACACTATATAATGGAGCTATAAGTCCTCCAAGACGATGACTGTATAACCTGTCCCAGGTTACCTGGCTGTTGATGGAGGTATACCTATCCTAAGGTGTTCCCACATCAGATGATGGAGGTACAACTCCTCCAAGGTGTTCCCACATCAGATGATGGACGTATAACTATCCCAAGGTGTTCCCACATAAGATGATGGAGGTATAACTCCTCCAAAGTGTTCCCACATCAGATTATGGAGGTACAACTCCTCCAAGGTGTTCCCACATCAGATGATGGAGGTATAACTATCCCAAGGTGTTCCCACGTAAGATGATGGAGGTACAACTCCTCCAAGGTGTTCCCACATTAGATTATGGAGGTACAACTCCTCCAAGGTGTTCCCACATCAGATGATGGACGTATAACTATCCCAAGGTGTTCCCACATAAGATGATGGAGGTACAACTCCTCCAAGGTGTTCCCACATCAGATGATGGAGGTATAACTCCTCCAAGGTGTTCCCACATCAGATGATGGAGGTACAACTCCTCCAAGGTGTTCCCACATCAGAGGATGGACGTATAACTATCCCAAGGTGTTCCCACATAAGATGATGGAGGTACAACTCCTCCAAGGTGTTTCCACATCAGATGATGGACGTATAACTATCCCAAGGTGTTCCCACATAAGATGATGGAGGTACAACTCCTCCAAGGTGTTCCCACATCAGATGATGGACGTATAACTATCCCAAGGTGTTCTCACATCAGATGATGGAGGTACAACTCCTCCAAGGTGTTCCCACATAAGATGATGGAGGTACAACTCCTCCAAGGTGTTCCCACATCAGATGATGGAGGTACAACTCCTCCAAGGTGTTCCCACATAAGATGATGGAGGTACAACTCCTCCAAGGTGTTCCCACATAAGATGATGGAGGTACAACTCCTCCAAGGTGTTCCCACATAAGATGATGAAGGTACAACTCCTCCAGGGTGTTCCCACATCAGATGATGGAGGTACAACTCCTCCAAGGTGTTCCCATATAAGATGATGGAGGTACAACTATCCCAAGGTGTTCCCACATAAGATGATGGAGGTATAACTCCAACTTCTCCAAGGTGTTCCCACATCAGATGATGGAGGTACAACTCCTCCAAGGTGTTCCCACATAAGATGATGGAGGTACAACTCCTCCAAGGTGTTCCCACATAAGATGATGGAGGTACAACTCCTCCAAGGTGTTCCCACATAAGATGATGGAGGTACAACTCCTCCAGGGTGTTCCCACATCAGATGATGGAGGTACAACTCCTCCAAGGTGTTCCCACATCAGATGATGGAGGTACAACTCCAACTCCTCCAAGGTGTTCCCACATCAGATGATGGAGGTACAACTCCAACTCCTCCAAGGTGTTCCCACATCAGATGATGGAGGTACAACTCCTCCAAGGTGTTCCCACACTAAATACTGGAGTTTTAACGATTCCAGGCAATAAGAGGATTGTAGGACAGATGATGGAGGTATAACCTCCTGTTGCAATTTCAAACTTAAAAAGGGAAGCTGACCAGCTCTTCCGCTATTCCATTCCTGTAGGTTTCCCAAAATAGACAGTCTCCCCTTGCTGGCTCCAGGACTACCCCTAAAGAGAGCACCCCAACACTAGCCTGAGATCTACATGATGGCTGTCTGCAGGTCACCATTTTCCATCAACCTTCTCACTCCAACCCACCCGGCTCCTAATTTACAACAGAACAAGGCAGCCCAACCTACTTGACACACCCAGGGGCGGGACTTCCCTGAAAGTGGAGCTAACCTGCTCTCTTGGATGGGAGGCAAAGGACAGGGGGGGGGGGGGTGGGAAAGAACAACAGATAGCAGGTGACCAGGAGCAGAATATTGACTTCCTGTCTTCATAATACACGTCACTACTTAGATATCAATAAAAGGAAAACCCGCAACAAAAATGGCGACTAAGCACTACGACCCGAATAATATAAAGTGCAGCGCTATTAAAAAAAATATGATACAAATATGTCTGTACCAAATTAAGGGCAGATGTGCAAAAACTAACTGTGACTGCTATAAAATGTTCCATGAAAAACCAACACATTTACATGTACCATATATACTGGAGTATAAGCGACCCGAATATAAGCCGATGCACCTCATTTTACCACAAAAACAGGGGAAAGCGTATTGACTCGAGTATAAGCCTAGGGTATCCATCTGCATGCCTCACTGTGCCCATGCCTCACTGTCACTGTGCCCAATCTCCCTACCTGATCTCTGGCGCTGTGTCCATCTGCAGCCTTGTGATATCCTGGCACTGTGATGCCGCGTCGACCCGGCAGAGAACCTCGACGGGCGGAACACATCGTTCTCTGCCGGCCGTCAGATTCGGCGACCCGCCCGTCGGGAATGGCAACCAGCCATTCATCCCGACGGGCCGTCGAGCAAATAGAGAACCTGCTCTCTATTTGCTCGACGGGTTTTGCCGACGGGCGGGGCTCGCCGAGAGCGTACACACGGCCGAGGTTCTCGGCAGAATGCGGCTCCCGCCGAGGTTCTCGCTGGTTTCTGCCGAGAACCTCGGCCGTGTGTACGGGGCTTGACATATTCAGACTAGTCGGCGGCCATGCAGTGTACCAAAGCGCTGCCTCCTCCTCGTCCTCGTCCATTGCAGAACACTGGCTCGGTTTCCCAGCAGTGAGTCAGTGTCCCGCCTATCACAGACAAGGATGAGGAGGAGGCGGGGCTTTGTTACATTGCACGGCGCCGGGAGATCAGGCGCACAAAGGTGAAGATGGACACAGACTCGAAAAATAAGCAGAGGGAGGCATTTTCAGCACAAAACACTCGGCTTATACTGGAGTATATACGGTAAGTCCAATTTTATATTAGGTGCAAAATAGTGAAAACAAACAACTATTCACATGTATAAAAGTTCATAGGTGGTTTGAATTTGAGGGGAGAAATCCGTTGTGAAATATGAAGCATGAATCAAAAACTTGACCACGTAAAACCCGTCACCACAGTGAGACAAGAGGCTTACCAGAAAGCCACTGACCTTCCTTATTCAGGGGGTCACAAAATGCTTGTTGGATCTGGGATCGGCTGGAGAGATGTCCTGATATGCTAAGCGCCCCCCCCACCAGAAGCCTCCACAGATGCCGGGCGGTGTCCAGTAACATCTCTCTGTACACCACTTCCAAAGTAAAAGACCACTCCCAAAGTCCAAGACCACTCCCAAAATCCAAGACCACTTCCAAAGTCCAGGACCAGTCCCAAAGTCAAAGACCACGCCCAAAGTCAAAGACCACTCCCAAAGTAAAAGACCACTGCCAAGTCAAAGACCACTCCCAAAGTAAAAGACCACTGCCAAAGTCAAAGATCACTCCCAAAGTAAAAGACCACTCCCAAAAAAAAAGACCACTCCCAAAGTCAAAGACCACTCCCAAAGTCAAAGACCACTCCCAAAGTCAAAGACCACTCTCAAAGTAAAATACCACTCCCAAAGTAAAAGCCCACTCCCAAACTCCAAGACCACTCCCAAAGTCCAAGACCACTCCCAAAGTCCAAGACCTCCCACAAAGTCAAAGACCACTCCCAAAGTGAAAGACCTTTCCCAAAGTCCAAGACCACTCCCAAAGTGAAAGACCTCTCCCAAAGTCCAAGACCACTCCCAAAGTTAAATACCACTACCAAAGTCAAAGCCTACTCCCAAAGTCAAAGACCACTCCCAAAATCCAAGACCACTCCCAAAGTCCAAGACCACTCACAAAGTCAAAGACCTCCCAAAAAGTCAAAGACCACTCCCAAAGTGAAAGACCTCTCCCAATGTACAAGACCACACCCAAAGTGAAAGACCACTCCCAAAGTGAAAGACCACTCCCTAAGTCAAAGACTACTCCCAAAGTCAAAGACCACTACCAAATTTAAAGACTACCGCCAAAGTCCAAGACCACTCCCAAAGTAAAAGTCAACTCCCAAAGTCAAAGACCACCCCCAAAGTCCAAGACCACTCCCAAAGTCAAATACCACTCCTAAAGTCAAAGACCACTCCCAAAATCCAAGACCACTTCCAAAGTCCAAGACCAGTCCCAAAGTCAAAGACCACGCCCAAAGTCACAAACCACTCCCAAACTAAAAGACCACTGCCAACGTCAAAGACCACTCCCAAAGTTAAATACCACTCCCAAAGTCAAAGCCCACTCCCAAAGTCAAAGACCACTCCCAAAATCCAAGACCACTCCCAAAGTCCAAGACCACTGCCAACGTCAAAGACCTCTCCCAAAGTCAAAGACCACTCCCAAAGTGAAAGACCTCTCCCAATGTACAAGACCACACCCAAAGTGAAAGACCACTCCCAAAGTGAAAGACCACTCCCTAAGTCGAAGACTACTCCCAAAGTCAAAGCCCACTCCCAAAGTCCAAGACCACTCCCAAAGTAAAAGTCAACTCCCAAAGTCAAAGACCACCCCCAAAGTCCAAGACCACTCCCAAAGTCAAATACCACTCCTAAAGTCAAAGACCACTCCCAAAATCCAAGACCACTTCCAAAGTCCAGGACCAGTCCCAAAGTCAAAGACCCCACGGCCCAAAGTCAAAGACCACTCCCAAAGACCAAGACCCAAAGTAAAAGACCACTGCCAAAGTCAAAGACCACGTCCCAAAGTAAAGAACCACTCCCAAAGTCAAGGACCACTCCGTCAAAGACTCCCAAAAAAGACCACTCACAAAGAAAAAGACCGACTCCCAAAGTTCCCAAAGTCAACGACCACAAAGTCCAAAAGTCAAAGAACCTCTCCTCCCAAAGTCCAAGACCACTTCCCAAAGTCAAAGACCACTCCCAAAAGTCAAGGACCACTCCCAAAGCCTCAAAGACCACTCTCTCAAAAGTCAAAATACCAACTCCCAAAGTGAAAATCCCACTCCAAAACTCCAAGACCACTCCCAAAGTCCAAGACCACTCCCAAAGGTCCAAGACCTCCCACAAAGTCAAAGACCACTCCCAAAGTGAAAGACCTTTCCCAAAGTCCAAGACCACTCCTACCATCCAAAGTGAAAGACCACTCTCCCAAAGTCCAAGACCACTCCCAAAGTTAAATACCACTCCCAAAGTCAAAGCCCACTCCCAAAGTCAAAGACCACTCCCAAAATCCAAGACCACTCCCAAAGTCCCAAGACCACTCACAAAGTCAAAGACCTCCCCCAAAGTCAAAGACCACTCCCAAAGTGAAAGAACCTCTCCCAATGTACAAGTCCACAACCCAAAGTGAAAAGACCACTCCCAAAGTGAAAGACCACTCCCTAAGTCAAAGACTACTCCCAAAGTCAAAGCCCACTCCCAAAGTCAAAGACACTACCAAAGTCTCTAAAGACCACCGCCAAAGTCCCAAGGACCACTCCCAAAAGTAAAAGTCAACTCCCAAAGTCAAAGACCGAACCCCACAAAGTCCAAGACCACTCCCAAAGTCAAATACCACTCCTAAAAGTCCAAGACCACTCCCAAAATCCAAGACCCACTTCCAAAGTCCCAAGACCAATCCCAAAGTCAAAGACCACGCCCAAAGTCAAAGACCACTCCCAAAGTAAAAAGACCACTGCCAACGTCAAAAAGACCACTTCCCAAAGTTAAATACCGACTCCCAAAGTCAAAGACCCCCTCCCAAAGTCAAAGACCACTTCCCAAAATCCAAGACCACACCAAAGTCCAAGACCACTCCCACGTCAAAGACCACTCCCCCCTCCAAAGTCAAAGACCACTCCCAAAGTGAAAGACCTCTCCCAATGTACAAGACCACACCCAAAGTGAAAGACCACTCCCAAAGTGAAAGACCACTCCCTAAGTCGAAGACTACTCCCAAAGTCAAAGCCCACTCCCAAAGTCAAAGACCACTACCAAAGTCAAAGACCACCCCCAAAGTCCAAGACCACTCCCAAAGTAAAAGTCAACTCCCAAAGTCAAAGACCACCCCCAAAGTCCAAGACCACTCCCAAAGTCAAATACCACTCCTAAAGTCAAAGACCACTCCCAAAATCCAAGACCACTTCCAAAGTCCAAGACCAGTCCCAAAGTCAAAGACCACGCCCAAAGTCAAAGACCACTCCCAAAGTAAAAGACCACTGCCAACGTCAAAGACCACTCCCAAAGTAAAAGACCACTGCCAAAGTCAACGATCACTCCCAAAGTAAAAGACCACTCCCAAAGTCAAAGACCACTCCCAAAGTCCAAGATCACTTCCAAAGTAAAAGACCACTCCCAAAGTCAAAGACCACTCTCAAAGTAAAATACCACTCCCAAAGTAAAAGCCCATTCCCAAACTCCAAGACCACTCCCAAAGTCCAAGACCACTTCCAAAGTCCAAGAACTCCCCCAAAGTCAAAGACCACTCCCAAAGTGAAAGACCTCTCCCAATGTACAAGACCACACCCAAAGTGAAAGACCACTCCCAAAGTGAAAGACCACTCCCTAAGTCGAAGACTACTCCCAAAGTCAAAGCCCACTCCCAAAGTCAAAGACCACTACCAAAGTCAAAGACCACCCCCAAAGTCCAAGACCACTCCCAAAGTAAAAGTCAACTCCCAAAGTCAAAGACCACCCCCAAAGTCCAAGACCACTCCCAAAGTCAAATACCACTCCTAAAGTCAAAGACCACTCCCAAAATCCAAGACCACTTCCAAAGTCCAAGACCAGTCCCAAAGTCAAAGACCACGCCCAAAGTCAAAGACCACTCCCAAAGTAAAAGACCACTGCCAACGTCAAAGACCACTCCCAAAGTAAAAGACCACTGCCAAAGTCAACGATCACTCCCAAAGTCAAAGACCTCTCCCAAAGTCCAAGACCACTCCCAAAGTCAAAGACCACTCCCAAAGTCAAGGACCACTCCCAAAGTCAAAGACCACTCTCAAAGTAAAATACCACTCCCAAAGTAAAAGCCCATTCCCAAACTCCAAGACCACTCCCAAAGTCCAAGACCACTTCCAAAGTCCAAGAACTCCCCCAAAGTCAAAGACCACTCCCAAAGTGAAAGACCTCTCCCAAAGTCCAAGACCACTCCCAAAGTGAAAGACCTCTCCCAAAGTCCAAGACCACTCCCAAAGTGAAAGACCTCCCCCAAAGTCCAAGACCACTCCCAAAGTCAAAGCCCACTCCCAAAGTGAAAGACCACTCCCAAAGTCAAAGACCACTCCCAAAGTCAAAGACCACCCCCAAAGTCCAAGACCACTCCCAAAGTATAAGACCACCCCAAAAAGCCAAAACCCCTCCCAAAGTAAAAGACCACTCCCAAAGTCAAAGACCACTCCCAAAGTCCAAGACCACTCCCAAAGTCAAAGACCACTCCCAAAGTCCAAGACCACTCCCAAAGTCAAAGACCATTCCCAAAGTCCAAGACCACTCCCAAAGTCAAAGACCTCTCCCAAAGTCAAAGACCACTACCAAAGTCCAAGACCACTCCCAAAGTCAAAGACCATTCCCAAAGTCCAAGACCACTCCCAAAGTGAAAGACCTCCCCCAAAGTCCAAGACCACTCCCAAAGTCAAAGACCACTCCCAAAGTATAAGACCAGCCCAAAAAGCCAAAACCCCTCCCAAAGTAAAAGACCACTCCCAAAGTCAAAGACCTCTCCCAAAGTCAAAGACCACTCCCAAAGTCCAAGACCACTCCCAAAGTCAAAGATCATTCCCAAAGTCCAAGACCACTCCCAAAGTAAAATACCACTCCCAAAGTAAAAGACCTCTCCCAAAGTAAAAGACCTCTCCTAAAGTCTAAGACCACTCCTAAAGTCAAAGACCTCCCCCAAAGTCAAAGACCATTCCTAAAGTCAAAGACCTCCCCCAAAGTAAAAGACCACTCCGAAAGTCAAAGACCACTCCCAAAGTCAAAGACATCTCCCAAAGTCAAAGACCAGCCCCCAAAGTCCAAGACCACTCCCAAAGTCCAAGACCAATCCCAAAGTCCAAGACCAATCCCAAAGTCAAAGACCACTCCCAAAGTAAAAGACCACTCCCAAAGTAAAAGGCCACTCCTAAAGTCAAAGACCTCCCCCAAAGTCAAAGACCACTCCCAAAGTCAAAGACCACTCCCAAAGTCAAAGACTACCCCCACAGTCCAAGATCACTCCCAAAGTCAAAGACCACTCCCAAAGTCAAAGACCACCCCAAAGTCCAAAACCACTCCCAAAGTCCAAGACCAATCCCAACGTCAAAGACCATCCCCAAAGTCCAAGACCACTCCCAAAGTCCAAGACTACTCCCAAAGTAAAAGACAAATCCCAAACTAAATAAACACTCCCAAAATCCAAGACCACTTCCAAAGTCCAAGACCAGTCCCAAAGTCAAAGACCACGCCCAAAGTCAAAGACCACTCCCAAAGTAAAAGACCACTGCCAAAGTCAAAGACCACTCCCAAAGTAAAAGACCACTGCCAAAGTCAAAGACCACTCCCAAAGTAAAAGACCACTGCCAAAGTCAAAGATCACTCCCAAAGTAAAAGACCACTCCCAAAGTCAAAGACCACTCCCAAAGAAAAAGACCACTCCCAAAGTCCAAGACCACTTCCAAAGTAAAAGACCACTCCCAAAGTCAAAGACCACTTCCAAAGTCCAAAACCACTCCCAAATTCAAAGACCACTCCCAAAGTCAAGGACCACTCTCAAAGTCAAAGACCACTCTCAAAGTAAAATACCACTCCCAAAGTAAAAGCCCACTCCCAAAGTCCAAGACCACTCCCAAAGTCAAATACCACTCCTAAAGTCAAAGACCACTCCCAAAATCCAAGACCACTTCCAAAGTCCAAGACCAGTCCCAAAGTCAAAGACCACGCCCAAAGTCAAAGACAACTCCCAAAGTAAAAGACCACTGCCAACGTCAAAGACAACTCCCAAAGTTAAATACCACTCCCAAAGTCAAAGCCCACTCTCAAAGTAAAATACCACTCCCAAAGTAAAAGCCCACTCCCAAAGTCCAAGACCACTCCCAAAGTCAAAGACCTCCCCCAAAGTTAAAGACCACTCCCAAAGTTAAAGACCTCTCCCAAAGTCCAAGACCACTCCCAAAGTGAAAGACCTCTCCCAAAGTCCAAGACCACTCCCAAAGTCAAAACCACTCCCAAATTCAAAGACCACTCCCAAAGTCAAGGACCACTCTCAAAGTCAAAGACCACTCTCAAAGTAAAATACCACTCCCAAAGTAAAAGCCCACTCCCAAAGTCCAAGACCACTCCCAAAGTCAAAGACCTCCCCCAAAGTTAAAGACCACTCCCAAAGTGAAAGACCTCTCCCAAAGTCCAAGACCACTCCCAAAGTGAAAGACCTCTCCCAAAGTCCAAGACCACTCCCAAAGTCAAAGCCCACTCCCAAAGTCAAAGACCACCCCCAAAGTCCAAGACCACTCCCAAAGTATAAGACCACCCCCAAAGTCAAGGACCACTCCCAAAGTGAAAGACCACTCCCAAAGTCAAAGACCACCCCCAAAGTCAAGGACCACTCCCAAAGTGAAAGACCACTCCCAAAGTCAAAGACCACCCCCAAAGTCCAAGACCACTCCCAAAGTATAAGACCACCCCCAAAGTCCAAAACCACTCCCAAAGTATAAGACCACCCCCAAAGTCCAAGACCACTCCCAAAGTAAAATATCTCTCCCAAAGTAAAAGACCTCTCCCAAAGTCAAAGACCACTCCTAAAGTCAAAGACCTCCCCCAAAGTCAAAGACCACTCCTAAAGTCAAAGACCTCCCCCAAAGTCAAAGACCACTCCTAAAGTCAAAGACCTCCCCCAAAGTCAAAGACCGCTCCTAAATTCAAAGACCTCCCCCAAAGTAAAAGACCACTCTGAAAGTCAAAGGCCACTGCCAAAGTCAAAGACCACTCCCAAAGTCAAGGACCACTCTCAAAGTCAAAGACCACTCTCAAAGTAAAATACCACTCCCAAAGTAAAAGCCCACTCCCGAAGTCAAAGACCTCCCCCAAAGTTAAAGACCACTCCCAAAGTCAAAGACCTCTCCCAAAGTCCAAGACCACTCCCAAAGTCAAAGCCCACTCCCAAAGTCAAGGACCACTCCCAAAGTGAAAGACCACTCCCAAAGTCAAAGACCACCCCCAAAGTCCAAGACCACTCCCAAAGTATAAGACCACCCCCAAAGTCCAAAACCACTCCCAAAGTATAAGACCACCCCCAAAGTCCAAGACCACTCCCAAAGTAAAATATCACTCCGAAAGTAAAAGACCTCTCCCAAAGTAAAAGACCACTCCCAAAGTAAAAGACCTCTCCCAAAGTAAAAGACCTCTCCCAAAGTCAAAGACCACTCCTAAAGTCAAAGACCTCCCCCAAAGTCAAAGACCACTCCTAAAGTCAAAGACCTCCCCCAAAGTCAAAGACCACTCCTAAAGTCAAAGACCTCCCCCAAAGTCAAAGACCGCTCCTAAATTCAATGACCTCCCCCAAAGTAAAAGACCACTCTGAAAGTCAAAGACCACTGCCAAAGTCAAAGACCACTCCCAAAGTGAAAGACCACCCGAAAGTCCAAGACCACTCCCAAAGAACAAGACCACTCCCAAAGTCCAAGACCAATCCCAAAGTCAAAGACCACTCGCAAAGTAAAAGACCACTCCCAAAGTAAAAGGCCACTCCTAAAGTCAAAGACCTTCCCCAAAGTCAAAGACCACTCCCAAAGTCAAAGACTACCCCCACAGTCCAAGACCACTCCCAAAGTCCAAGACCACTCCCAAAGTAAAAGACCACTCCCAACATAAAAGGCCACTCCCAAAGTCAAAGACCACTCCCAAAGTCAAAGACCACCCCCAAAGTCCAAGACCACTCCCAAAGTAAAAGACCACTCCCAAAGTAAAAGGCCTCTCCCAAAGAAAAAGACCACTCCCAAAGTCAAAGACCACTCCTAAAGTCAAAGACCACTCCCAAAGTCCAAGACCACTCCCAAAGTCAAAGACCATGCCCAAAGTCAAAGACCACTCCCAAAGTCCAAGACCACTCCCAAAGTAAAAGACCACTCCCAAAGTAAAGGACCACTCCCAAAGTGAAAGACCTCTCCCAAAGTCCAAGACCACTCCCAAAGTCAAAGCCCACTCCCAAAGTCAAAGTTCTCTCTCAAAGTCAAAGACCACTCCCAAAGTCAAAGCCCACTCCCAAAGTCAAAGACCACTCCCAAAGTAAAAGCCCACTTCCAAAGTCAAATGCCTCTCCCAAACTCAAAGAGCACTCCCAAAGTAAAAGACCACTCCCAAAGTCCAAGACCACTCCCAAAGTAAAAGACCACTCCCAAAGTCCAAGACCACTCCCAAAGTCAAAGACCTCTCCCAAAGTCAAAGACCACTCCCAAAGTCTAAGACCACTCCCAAAGTCAAAGCAGTCAAAGCCCAATCCCAAAGTCAAAGATCACTCCCAAAGTCAAAGACAACTCCCAAAGTCCAAGACCACTCCCAAAGTCAAAGACCTCTCCTAAAGTCCAAGACCATTCCCAAAGTCAAAGACCACTCCCAAAGTCCAAGACCACTCCCAAAGTGAAAGACCTCTCCCAAAGTCCAAGACCACTCCCAAAGTGAAAGACCTCTCCCAAAGCCCAAGACCACTCCCAAAGTAAAAGACCTCTCCCAAATTCCAAGACCACTCCCAAAGTGAAATACCACTCCCAAAGTCAAAGACCACTCCCAAAGTCCAAGACCACTCCCAAAGTGAAAGACCTCTCCCAAAGCCCAAGACCACTCCCAAAGTGAAAGACCTCTCCCAAATTCCAAGACCACTCCCAAAGTGAAATACCACTCCCAAAGTCAAAGACCTCTCCCAAAGTCCAAGACCACTCCCAAAGTGAAAGACCTCTCCCAAAGCCCAAGACCACTCCCAAAGTGAAAGACCTCTCCCAAATTCCAAGACCACTCCCAAAGTGAAAGACCTCTCCCAAAGTCCAAGACCACTCCCAAAGTGAAAGACCTCTCCCAAAGCCCAAGACCACTCCCAAAGTGAAAGACCTCTCCCAAATTCCAAGACCACTCCCAAAGTTAAATACCCCTCCCAAACTCAAAGACCACTCACAAAGTAAAAGACCATTCCCAAAGTCCAAGACCACTCCCAAAGTCAAAGACCTCTCCCAAAGTCAAAGACTACTCCCAAAGTAAAAGACCTCTCCCAAAGTCAAAAATCTCTCCCAAAGTCAAAGACCACTCCCAAAGTCCATATGACCAGCAAGATCGGCATGTAATGTACTGCCAGCTTATATATACAGTATATATAGAAATATATTTATTGGGTTGTATTAACTTTTTGATCATTTTGACCAATTAAAATCCAAAGTAATAGATCAGCACAAAGCCAATAACTGGATACGGATTTGAAGATCCAATTCTAATGTTTTCGTGATTATTTTTCCTGGAGGGGACAATTTCTATAAAAGGGGTCCCTAGAGGGGTGAGGATGGGGGTCAGAGGTCAGAGGATGTATTATGGGATCTCCCGCGGGGGAGGGAGGAGAGAGGAGGATTAATGAGCTCTGAGAGATCGGGAGTCCTCCCTCCCGGGAATCTCCAACGTTTTCATAAATAGAATCCGCCGAGCACAACAGAGAAAAATTCTACAACCACCGAGATCCCCCAATCATCACTACAGGACCCCCGAAATACAGGAGAGAGGTGAGAACCCCACCCCCACCCCCACCAATACATAATAGACCCCCAATCATCTCTACTAAATACAGGAGAGAGGTGAGAGCCCCACCCCCCACCAAAACATAATACACCCCCCCAATCATCTCTATGGGATCCCCGAAATACAGGAGAGAGGTGAGAGCCCCACCCCCCACCAATACATAATACACCCCCCCAATCATCTCTACAGGACCCCCGAAATACAGGAGAGAGGTGAGAAACCTGCCCCCCCCACCAAAAACATAATACACCCCCCAATCATCTCTACAGGACCCCCAAAATACAGGAGAGAGGTGAGAGCCCCCACCAATACATAATACACCCCCCAATCATCTCTACAGGACCCCCGAAATACAGGAGAGAGGTGAGAGCCCCGCCCCCACCCCCCACCAATACATAATACACCCCCCAATCATCTCTACAGGACCCCCGAAATACAGGAGAGAGGTGAGAGCCCCACCCCCCACCAATACATAATACCCTACCCCTCCAATCATCTCTACAGGACCACCGAAATACAGGAGAGGTGAGGTGAGAGCCCCACCCCCACCAATACATAATACACCCCCCAATCATCTCTACAGGACCCCCGAAATACAGGAGAGAGGTGAGAGCCCCGCCCCCACCCCCCACCAATACATAATACACCCCCCAATCATCTCTACAGGACCCCCGAAATACAGGAGAGAGGTGAGAGCCCCACCCCCCACCAATACATAATATACCCTCCAATCATCTCTACAGGACCACCGAAATACAGGAGAGAGGTGAGAGCCCCACCCCCACCAATACATAATACACCCCCCAATCATCTCTACAGGACCCCCGAAATACAGGAGAGAGGTGAGAGCCCCGCCCCCACCCCCCCACCAATACATAATACACCCCCCAATCATCTCTACAGGACCCCCGAAATACAGGAGAGAGGTGGGAGCCCCACCCCCACCAATACATAATACACCCCCCAATCATCTCTACAGGACCCCCGAAATACAGGAGAGAGGTGAGAGCCCCACCCCCACCAATACATAATACACCCCCCAATCATCTGTACAGGACCCCCGAAATACAGGAGAGAGGTGAGAGCCCCACCCCCACCAATACATAATACACCCCCCCCCAATCATTATTATCAATATATTCCATTCTTCTCTACAGCTCTGTATACAGTGCCTGGAAAAAGTATTCATACCTCTTGAAATTCCCCACATTGTGTCATGTTACATCCAAAAACGTAAATTTTTAATATTTGGTATTTTATTTTCTACTAAATTGTTATTTTTATAAAACTTTATTTGGTATGTTATACTCATTTATTACACATCTATATATATACTCTGGGGCTGGTGCTGGGGCTATATACTCTGTCCTGTGATGCTGGTGCTATATACTCTGGTGCTGGGGCTATATACTCTGGGGCTGGTGCTGGTGCTATATACTCTGTCCTGTGATGCTGGTGCTATATACTCTGGTGCTGGGGCTATATACTCTGGGGCTGATGCTGGTGCTATATACTCTGCTGTGATGGGGCTATATACTCTGTCCTGTGATCTGGGCTATATACTCTGCTGATGCTGGTGCTATATACTCTGTCCTGTGATGCTGGTGCTATATACTGGTCTGGGGCTATATCCTGGGGTGATGCTGGGGCTATATACTCTGTCCTGTGATCTGGTGCTATATACTCTGGGGCTGGTGTGGGGCTATATACTCTGCTGGTGGGGCTATATACTCTGTCCTGTGATGCTGGTGCTATATACTCTGGTGCTGGGGCTATATACTCTGGGGCTGATGCTGGGGCTATATACTCTGTCCTGTGATGCTGGTGCTATATACTCTGGGGCTGGTGCTGGGGCTATATACTCTGTCCTGTGATGCTGGGGCTATATACTCTGTCCTGTGATGCTGGTGCTATATACTCTGGGGCTGGTGCTGGGGCTATATACTCTATCCTGTGATGCTGGTGTAATATACTCTGTCCTGTGATGCTGGGGCTATATACTCTGTCCTGTGATGCTGGGGCTATATACTCTGTCCTGTGATGCTGGGGCTATATACTCTGTCCTGTGATGCTGGGGCTATATACTCTGTCCTGTGATGCTGGGGCTATATACTCTGTCCTGTGAGGCTGGGGCTATATACTCTGTCCTGTGGTGCTGGGGCTATATACTCTGGGGCTGATCCTGGGGCTATATACTCTGTCCTGTGGTGCTGGGGCTATATACTCTGTCCTGTGATGCTGGGGCTATATACTCTGGGGCTGATGCTGGGGCTATATACTCTGTCCTGTGGTGCTGGGGCTATATACTCTGGGGCTGATGCTGGGGCTATATACTCTGTCCTGTGGTGCTGGGGCTATATACTCTGTCCTGTGGTGCTGGGGCTATATACTCTGTCCTGTGGTGCTGGGGCTATATACTCTGGGGCTGATGCTGGGGCTATATACTCTGTCCTGTGGTGCTGGGGCTATATACTCTGGGGCTGATGCTGGGGCTATATACTCTGTCCTGTGATGCTTGGGCTATATACTCGGGGGCTGATGCTGGTGCTATATACTCTGTCCTGTGATGCTGGGGCTATATACTCTGTCCTGTGATGCTGGTGCTATATACTCTGTCCTGTGATTCTGGTGCTATATACTCTGGGGCTGATGCTGGGGCTATATACTCTGTCCTGTGGTGCTGGTGCTATATACTCTGGGGCTGGTGCTGGGGCTATATACTCTGTTCTGTGATGCTGGGGCTATATACTCTGGGGCTGATGCTGGGGCTATATACTCTGTCCTGTGGTGCTGGGGCTATATACTCTGTCCTGTGGTGCTGGGGCTATATACTCTGGGGATGATGCTGGGGCTATATACTCTGTCCTGTGGTGCTGGTGCTATATACTCTGTCCTGTGATGCTGGGGCTATATACTTTGTCCTGTGATGCTGGTGCTATATACTCTGTCCTGTGATGCTGGTGCTATATACTCTGTCCTGTGATGCTGGTGCTATATACTCTGTCCTGTGGTGCTGGGGCTATATACTCTGGGGCTGATGCTGGGGCTATATACTCTGTCCTGTGGTGCTGGGGCTATATACTCTGGGGCTGATGCTGGGGCTATATACTCTGTCCTGTGGTGCTGGGGCTATATACTCTGTCCTGTGGTGCTGGGGCTATATACTCTGTCCTGTGGTGCTGGGGCTATATACTCTGGGGCTGATGCTGGGGCTATATACTCTGGGGCTGATGCTGGGGCTATATACTCTGTCCTGTGATGCTGGTGCTATATACTCTGTCCTGTGGTGCTGGGGCTATATACTCTGTCCTGTGGTGCTGGGGCTATATACTCTGTCCTGTGGTGCTTCAAACCTCTGAGGGCTTCACAGAACAAAAACTTTGACTCTAACCCCAACCCTAACCCCTAAAACCCTAACTCTAACCCCAACCCCAACCCTAACTCTAAACCCAAACCCAACCCTAACCCCAACCCCAACCCTAACTCTAAACCTAACCCCTAAACCCTACCCCTAAAACCCTAACCCTCTGACATATACCGCAGTGCTGTACAGAGAAGCCATTACACACAATGCAGCGTGTCTCCTGGCATAGGGAGTTAGGGTTGCCACCTTTTCTTCAAGCCAAACCCGAACACTTTGCGAGTAGTTATGCGGTGCGCATAGCGTTCTGCCGCAAAATGTGGGTGTGGCCAAATTGCTGACATCAGCACCCTGCCTCCCAGTGATGCCGAGCCTGCCCCTAGACAGTCGCCCGCAGCTACCGGGTGGCAACAGGTTTGTGTGTGACTATCTCGGTTGCTTGGGGAGCCACAGCCTGGATAATGGGTCCGGTTTTCAGTCCACCTGAGTTGAGATGAGTTGAGTGGCATCTTGATATAGTGCAGTCATTTACCCCGACGCGCTTGAAACCGGGTGAATCCCGGACAGGTGGCAACCCCATAGGGAGTGCATTTTGCTTTCAGCTGCTGTTATTAGATGTAGAATATTCAGTATGAATACCTGAAGTACTCAGGGGTGTGTCCTACCAGCACCAGCCAATCACACTCACCAAGGGTTGGAGGTCTCCTCCTATTGGTCAGTGTGGAACAACCCGTCCTCAGGACATCACCAGACGTCATCCTGGTCCAGGACTTATGAGGATCATGTGACCAGTGAGGAGGGTGGAATGGCGCCCCCCCCCCGGAGGAATTCAGTGACTGACGAGACTTTTAGGTTATTAGAGATTGTTATAGTGGCCATCCCTGATCAACACAACCATAACATTTATTCTTCCAAGGCAGGGGTCTCCAAACTACGGGGCAACTCCAACCAGGGGCCAAATCTGAGCCACTGTAAGGCTTACTCTGTCCTACAGGGGACGGGGGGAGGGGTCAGTGACCTCTCACACAGGGTTTTTAGGTCGGCCTTTTTCTCTCTGACATTCACATTCCCTCTCCTGTCTCCAGTACAGGCTTCACCGGTGCTCTGTCATTGTACCCCCAGTGTCCTACCAACCAATCACAAATGAGTGAAGGCTCCTGGACCCAATAATGAGGGATACTCAGGGGTGTGTCCTACCAGCACCGCCCAATCACACTCAATAAAGTAGGTGCAGACTGCAGGATCCAATGATGAGGATATTCAGGGGTGTGTCCTACCAACACCAGCCAATCACACTCACCAAGGGTTGGAGGTCTCCTCCTATTGGTCAGTCTTGTTGGTGATGACAGAGCGGCCTTATGAATACCTGAAGTACTCAGGGGTGTGTCCTACCAGCACCAGCCACTCGCACTCACCAAGGGTTGGAGGTCTCCTCCTATTGGTCAGTCTTATTGGTGATGACAGAGCGGCCTTATGAATACCTGAAGTACTCAGGGGTGTGTCCTACCAGCACCAGCCAATCACACTCAATAAAGTAGGTGCAGACTGCAGGATCCAATGATGAGGATATTCAGGGGTGTGTCCTACCAACACCAACCAATCACACTCACCAAGGGTTGGAGGGCTCCTCCTATTGGTCAGTCTTGTTGGTGATGACAGAGCGGCCTTATGAATACCTGAAGTACTCAGGGGTGTGTCCTACCAGCACCAGCCAATAACACTCACCAAGGGTTGGAGGTCTCCTCCTATTGGTCAGTCTTGTTGGTGATGACAGAGCGGCCTTATGAATACCTGAAGTACTCAGGGGTGTGTCCTACCAGCACCAGCCAATCACACTCACCAAGGATTGGAGGTCTCCTCCTATTGGTCAGTCTTGTTGGTGATGACAGAGCGGCCTTATGAATATCTGAAGTACTCAGGGGTGTGTCCTACCAGCACCAGCCAATCACACTCACCAAGGATTGGAGGTCTCCTCCTATTGGTCAGTCTTGTTTTTGATGACAGAGCGGTCTTATGAATACCTGAAGTACTCAGGGGTGTGTCCTACCAGCACCAGCCAATCACACTCACCAAGGGTTGGAGGGTTCCTCCTATTGGTCAGTCTTGTTGGTGATGACAGAGCGGCCTTATGAATACCTGAAGTACTCAGGGGTGTGTCCTACCAGCACCAGCCAATCACACTCACCAAGGATTGGAGGTCTCCTCCTATTGGTCAGTCTTGTTTTTGATGACAGAGCGGTCTTATGAATACCTGAAGTACTCAAGGGTGTGTCCTACCAGCACCAGCCAATCACACTCACCAAGGGTTGGAGGTCTCCTCCTATTGGTCAGTCTTGTTGGCGATGACAGAGCGGCCTTATGAATACCTGAAGTACTCAGGGGTGTGTCCTACCAGCACCAGCCAATCACACTCACCAAGGGTTGGAGGTCTCCTCCTATTGGTCAGTCTTGTTGGTGATGACAGAGCGTCCTTATGAATACCTGAAGTACTCAGGGGTGTGTCCTACCAGCACCAGCCAATCACACTCACCAAGGGTTGGAGGGCTCCTCCTATTGGTCAGTCTTGTTGGTGATGACAGAGCGGCCTTATGAATACCTGAAGTACTCAGGGGTGTGTCCTACCAGCACCAGCCAATCACACTCACCAAGGGTTGGAGGGCTCCTCCTATTGGTCAGTCTTGTTGGTGATGAAAGAGCGGCCTTATGAATACCTGAAGTACTCAGGGGTGTGTCCTACCAGCACCAGCCAATCACACTCACCAAGGGTTGGAGGGCTCCTCCTATTGGTCAGTCTTGTTGGTGATGACAGAGCGGCCTTATGAATACCTGAAGTACTCAGGGGTGTGTCCTACCAACACCAGCCAATCACACTCACCAAGGGTTGGAGGTCTCCTCCTATTGGTCAGTCTTGTTGGTGATGACAGAGCGGCCTTATGAATACCTGAAGTACTCAGGGGTGTGTCCTACCAGCACCAGCCAATCGCACTCACCAAGGGTTGGAGGTCTCCTCCTATTGGTCAGTCTTGTTGGTGATGACAGAGCGGCCTTATGAATACCTGAAGTACTCAGGGGTGTGTCCTACCAGCACCAGCCAATCACACTCACCAAGGGTTGGAGGGCTCCTCCTATTGGTCAGTCTTGTTGGTGATGACAGAGCGGCCTTATGAATACCTGAAGTACTCAGGGGTGTGTCCTACCAACACCAGCCAATCACACTCACCAAGGGTTGGAGGTCTCCTCCTATTGGTCAGTCTTGTTGGTGATGACAGAGCGGCCTTATGAATACCTGAAGTACTCAGGGGTGTGTCCTACCAGCACCGCCCAATCACACTCAATAAAGTAGGTGCAGACTGCAGGATCCAATGATGAGGATATTCAGGGGTGTGTCCTACCAACACCAGCCAATAACACTCACCAAGGGTTGGAGGTCTCCTCCTATTGGTCAGTCTTGTTGGTGATGACAGAGCGGCCTTATGAATACCTGAAGTACTCAGGGGTGTGTCCTACCAGCACCAGCCAATCACACTCACCAAGGGTTGGAGGGCTCCTCCTATTGGTCAGTCTTGTTGGTGATGACAGAGCGGCCTTATGAATACCTGAAGTACTCAGGGGTGTGTCCTACCAGCACCAGCCAATCACACTCACCAAGGGTTGGAGGGCTCCTCCTATTGGTCAGTCTTGTTGGTGATGACAGAGCGGCCTTATGAATACCTGAAGTACTCAGGGTTGTGTCCTACCAGCACCAGCCAATCACACTCACCAAGGATTGGAGGTCTCCTCCTATTGGTCAGTCTTGTTGGTGATGACAGAGCGGCCTTATGAATACCTGAAGTACTCAGGGGTGTGTCCTACCAGCACCAGCCAATCACACTCACCAAGGATTGGAGGTCTCCTCCTATTGGTCAGTCTTGTTTTTGATGACAGAGCGGTCTTATGAATACCTGAAGTACTCAGGGGTGTGTCCTACCAGCACCAGCCAATCACACTCACCAAGGGTTGGAGGGTTCCTCCTATTGGTCAGTCTTGTTGGTGATGACAGAGCGGCCTTATGAATACCTGAAGTACTCAGGGGTGTGTCCTACCAGCACCAGCCAATCACACTCACCAAGGATTGGAGGTCTCCTCCTATTGGTCAGTCTTGTTTTTGATGAAAGAGCGGTCTTATGAATACCTGAAGTACTCAGGGGTGTGTCCTACCAGCACCAGCCAATCACACTCACCAAGGGTTGGAGGTCTCCTCCTATTGGTCAGTCTTGTTGGCGATGACAGAGCGGCCTTATGAATACCTGAAGTACTCAGGGGTGTGTCCTACCAGCACCAGCCAATCACACTCACCAAGGGTTGGAGGTCTCCTCCTATTGGTCAGTCTTGTTGGTGATGACAGAGCGGCCTTATGAATACCTGAAGTACTCAGGGGTGTGTCCTACCAGCACCAGCCAATCACACTCACCAAGGGTTGGAGGGCTCCTCCTATTGGTCAGTCTTGTTGGTGATGACAGAGCGGCCTTATGAATACCTGAAGTACTCAGGGGTGTGTCCTACCAACACCAGCCAATCACACTCACCAAGGGTTGGAGGTCTCCTCCTATTGGTCAGTCTTGTTGGTGATGACAGAGCGGCCTTATGAATACCTGAAGTACTCAGGGGTGTGTCCTACCAGCACCAGCCAATCGCACTCACCAAGGGTTGGAGGTCTCCTCCTATTGGTCAGTCTTGTTGGTGATGACAGAGCGGCCTTATGAATACCTGAAGTACTCAGGGGTGTGTCCTACCAGCACCGCCCAATCACACTCAATAAAGTAGGTGCAGACTGCAGGATCCAATGATGAGGATATTCAGGGGTGTGTCCTACCAACACCAACCAATCACACTCACCAAGGGTTGGAGGTCTCCTCCTATTGGTCAGTCTTGTTGGTGATGACAGAGCGGCCTTATGAATACCTGAAGTACTCAGGGGTGTATCCTACCAGCACCAGCCAATCACACTCACCAAGGGTTGGAGGTCTCCTCCTATTGGTCAGTCTTGTTGGTGATGACAGAGCAGCCTTATGAGTACCTGAAGTACTCAGGGGTGTGTCCTACCAGCACCAGCCAATCACACTCACCAAGGGTTGGAGGTCTCCTCCTATTGGTCAGTCTTGTTTTTGATGACAGAGCGGTCTTATGAATACCTGAAGTACTCAGGGGTGTGTCCTACCAGCACCAGCCAATCACACTCACCAAGGATTGGAGGTCTCCTCCTATTGGTCAGTCTTGTTTTTGATGACAGAGCGGTCTTATGAATACCTGAAGTACTCAGGGGTGTGTCCTACCAGCACCAGCCAATCACACTCACCAAGGGTTGGAGGTCTCCTCCTTTTGGTCAGTCTTGTTGGTGATGACAGAGCGGCCTTATGAATACCAGAAGTACTCAGGGGTGTGTCCTACCAGCACCAGCCAATTACACTCCCCAAGGGTTGGAGGTCTCCTCCTATTGGTCAGTCTTGTTGGTAATGACAGAGCGGCCTTATGAATACCTGAAGTACTCAGGGGTGTGTCCTACCAGCACCAGCCAATCACACTCACCAAGGGTTGGAGGTCTCCTCCTATTGGTCAGTCTTGTTTTTGATGACAGAGCGGTCTTATGAATACCTGAAGTACTCAGGGGTGTGTCCTACCAGCACCAGCCAATAACACTCACCAAGGGTTGGAGGTCTCCTCCTATTGGTCAGTCTTGTTGGTGATGACAGAGCGGCCTTATGAATACCTGAAGTACTCAGGGGTGTGTCCTACCAGCACCAGCCACTCGCACTCACCAAGGGTTGGAGGTCTCCTCCTATTGCTCAGTCTTGTTGGTGATGACAGAGCGGCCTTATGAATACCTGAAGTACTCAGGGGTGTGTCCTACCAGCACCAGCCAATCGCACTCACCAAGGGTTGGAGGTCTCCTTCTATTGGTCAGTCTTGTTGGTGATGACAGAGCGGCCTTATGAATACCTGAAGTACTCAGGGGTGTGTCCTACCAGCACCAGCCAATCACACTCACCAAGGGTTGGAGGTCTCCTCCTATTGGTCAGTCTTGTTTTTGATGACAGAGCGGTCTTATGAATACCTGAAGTACTCAGGGGTGTGTCCTACCAGCACCAGCCAATAACACTCCCCAAGGGTTGGAGGTCTCCTCCTATTGGTCAGTCTTGTTGGTGATGACAGAGCGGCCTTATGAATACCTGAAGTACTCAGGGGTGTGTCCTACCAGCACCAGCCAATCACACTCACCAAGGGTTGGAGGTCTCCTCCTATTGGTCAGTCTTGTTTTTGATGACAGAGCGGTCTTATGAATACCTGAAGTACTCAGGGGTGTGTCCTACCAGCACCAGCCAATAACACTCACCAAGGGTTGGAGGTCTCCTCCTATTGGTCAGTCTTGTTGGTGATGACAGAGCGGCCTTATGAATACCTGAAGTACTCAGGGGTGTGTCCTACCAGCACCAGCCAATCGCACTCACCAAGGGTTGTCCTTCAGACTATTGGAGGGCCGGATTGTGGAAAGTGGGGGCCGGAAATGTCCCGGGCCCGGCATCAGTGAGTATAAATATGGCCTTAAGGCTGGTGGTCGGTAGGAGGAGTAGTGGTGCCCCTCTTAGTAACCCATCGTTGGTATCAGTGGAAGAAATAGTGTCCCCCTGTTGGTGTCGCTGAGAGAAAGAGTGCCTCAAATTGGTGGAAGAAATTGAGTCCGAAGGCTGGCAAAGGGCCACATCTGGCCCTCGGGCCGCAGTTTGGAGACCAGTGGCTTATGGCATCAATATTTACCTAAAGAAAATGATGCTGATATAAATTCTCGGTGCACAGGGACACAATGAAATGAGGTCACGGTGAGTAAATAGATACCAAACACGTCAAAGCACGTGAGCGTACCAATCAAATGACGGAAATGGCGCCCAAAATTGTCCAAGACATGGACCTGAAAAATATGTCTGATGCTCTTAAGCCTAACCGCATAGTAGTAGTAGAAGTAGTAGCAGTCGTGGGTTTGGGATGGACCCTGTGCTTGTAGTAGCAGTCCTGGGTTTGGGATGGACCCTTTGCCTGTAGTAGTAGTAGTAGTAGTAGCAGTCGTGGGTTTGGGAAGGACCCTGTGCTTGTAGTAGCAGTCCTGGGTTTGGGATGGACCCTGTGCCTGTAGTAGTAGTAGTAGCAGTCGTGGGTTTGAGAAGGACCCTGTGCTTGTAGTAGCAGTCCTGGGTTTGGGATGGACCATGTGCCTGTAGTAGAAGTAGTAGCAGTCGTGGGTTTGGGATGGACCCTGTGCTTGTAGTAGCAGTCGTGGGTTTGGGATGGACCCTGTGCTTGTAGTAGCAGTCCTGGGTTTGGGATGGACCCTGTGCCTGTAGTAGTAGTAGTAGTAGTAGTAGTAGCAGTCGTGGGTTTGGGAAGGACCCTGTGCTTGTAGTAGCAGTCCTGGGTTTGGGATGGACCATGTGCCTGTAGTAGAAGTAGTAGCAGTCGTGGGTTTGGGATGGACCCTGTGCTTGTAGTAGCTGTCGTGGGTTTGGGATGGACCCTGTGCTTGTAGTAGCAGTCCTGGGTTTGGGATGGACCCTGTGCCTGTAGTAGTAGTAGTAGTAGTAGCAGTCGTGGGTTTGGGATGGACCCTGTGCTTGTAGAAGTAGTAGCAGTCCTGGGTTTGGGATGGACCCTGTGCTTGTAGTAGCAGTCCTGGGTTTGGGATGGACCCTGTGCCTGTAGTAGTAGTAGTAGTAGTAGCAGTCCTGGGTTTGGGATGGACCCTGTGCTTGTAGTAGCAGTCCTGGGTTTGGGATGGACCCTGTGCCTGTAGTAGTAGTAGTAGCAGTCGTGGGTTTGGGAAGGACCCTGTGCTTGTAGTAGCAGTCCTGGGTTTGGGATGGACCCTGTGCCTGTAGTAGTAGTAGTAGTAGTAGCAGTCGGGGGTTTGGGATGGACCCTGTGCTTGTAGAAGTAGTAGCAGTCCTGGGTTTGGGATGGACCCTGTGCTTGTAGTAGCAGTCCTGGGTTTGGGATGGACCCTGTGCCTGTATTAGTAGTAGTAGTAGTAGTAGCAGTCATGGGTTTGGGAAGGACCCTGTGCTTGTAGTAGCAGTCCTGGGTTTGGGATGGACCCTGTGCTTGTAGTAGAAGTCCTGGGTTTGGGATGGACCCTGTGCCTGTAGTAGTAGTAGTAGTAGTAGCAGTCCTGGGTTTGGGATGGACCCTGTGCTTGTAGTAGCAGTCCTGGGTTTGGGATGGACCCTGTGCCTGTAGTAGTAGTAGTAGCAGTCGTGGGTTTGGGAAGGACCCTGTGCTTGTAGTAGCAGTCCTGGGTTTGGGATGGACCCTGTGCCTGTAGTAGTAGTAGTAGTAGTAGCAGTCGTAGGTTTGGGATGGACCCTGTGCTTGTAGAAGTAGTAGCAGTCCTGGGTTTGGGATGGACCCTGTGCTTGTAGTAGCAGTCCTGGGTTTGGGATGGACCCTGTGCCTGTATTAGTAGTAGTAGTAGTAGTAGCAGTCGTGGGTTTGGGAAGGACCCTGTGCTTGTAGTAGCAGTCCTGGGTTTGGGATGGACCCTGTGCCTGTAGTAGTAGTAGTAGTAGTAGCAGTCGTGGGTTTGGGATGGACCCTGTGCTTGTAGAAGTAGTAGCAGTCCTGGGTTTGGGATGGACCCTGTGCTTGTAGTAGCAGTCCTGGGTTTGGGATGGACCCTGTGCCTGTATTAGTAGTAGTAGTAGTAGTAGCAGTCGTGGGTTTGGGAAGGACCCTGTGCTTGTAGTAGCAGTCCTGGGTTTGGGATGGACCCTGTGCCTGTATTAGTAGTAGTAGTAGTAGTAGCAGTCGTGGGTTTGGGATGGACCCTGTGCTTGTAGTAGCAGTCCTGGGTTTGGGATGGACCCTGTGCCTGTAGTAGAAGTAGTAGCAGTCGTGGGTTTGGGATGGACCCTGTGCTTGTAGTAGCAGTCCTGGGTTTGGGATGGACCCTGTGCCTGTAGTAGTAGTAGTAGTAGTAGCAGTCGTGGGTTTGGGAAGGACCCTGTGCTTGTAGTAGCAGTCCTGGGTTTGGGATGGACCCTGTGCCTGTAGTAGAAGTAGTAGCAGTCGTGGGTTTGGGATGGACCCTGTGCTTGTAGTAGCAGTCCTGGGTTTGGGATGGACCCTGTGCCTGTAGTAGTAGTAGTAGTAGTAGCAGTCGTGGGTTTGGGAAGGACCCTGTGCTTGTAGTAGCAGTCCTGGGTTTGGGATGGACCCTGTGCCTGTAGTAGAAGTAGTAGCAGTCGTGGGTTTGGGATGGACCCTGTGCTTGTAGTAGCAGTCCTGGGTTTGGGATGGACCCTGTGCCTGTAGTAGTAGTAGTAGCAGTCGTGGGTTTGGGATGGACCCTGTGCTTGTAGTAGCAGTCCTGGGTTTGGGATGGACCCTGTGCCTGTAGTAGTAGTAGTAGTAGTAGCAGTCGTGGGTTTGGGAAGGACCCTGTGCTTGTAGTAGCAGTCCTGGGTTTGGGATGGACCCTGTGCCTGTAGTAGAAGTAGTAGCAGTCGTGGGTTTGGGATGGACCCTGTGCTTGTAGTAGCAGTCCTGGGTTTGGGATGGACCCTGTGCCTGTAGTAGTAGTAGTAGCAGTCGTGGGTTTGAGAAGGACCCTGTGCTTGTAGTAGCAGTCCTGGGTTTGGGATGGACCCTGTGCCTGTAGTAGTAGTAGTAGTAGTAGCAGTCCTGGATTTGGGATGGACCCTGTGCTTGTAGTAGCAGTCCTGGGTTTGGGATGGACCCTGTGCCTGCAGTAGTAGTAGTAGTAGTAGCAGTCGTGGGTTTGGGAAGGACCCTGTGCTTGAAGTAGCAGTCCTGGGTTTGGGATGGACCCTGTGCCTGTAGTAGTAGTAGTAGTAGTAGCAGTCGTGGGTTTGGGAAGGACCCTGTGCTTGTAGTCCTTGTTCCGGTCATGACTTGGTTGCTGTGGGGGTGGGGTAGCCGTCCTTCCATCTAACGCCTTTGTCTTTCTTTGCAGACACTTCTCTTCTCACACGTGGACTTTGTGGTTATGGAACTCCTCCCTCTCAACCAGACCTCTGACTCCTCCCACACCACCTTCTTCCTATTCGGGTTCCCCGAATTCCCCGGACCCCGGGCCCTCCTCCTCATCCCGTTCCTGTCTGTCTACGTGGCCATACTGTCCGGGAACTGTCTCCTCATCTACCGGATCTGGGTGGAGAAGACCCTGCAGTCCATGATGTTCTCCCTGATCTCTCTCCTCCTCGTGGTGAACCTCTCGTGTACAAACACGGTCCTGCCTCCGTTCCTGGTGAGCCTGGTCCTCGCCGAGTATCGGATCTCTCTGGGCGGGTGCCTGGTCCAGATGTTCTTCATCTACCTCTCGGTGGCTATGGAGTCAGCGGTGGTTCTGCTGATGGCCTTTGATCGGCATATGGCGATCTGCAGACCTCTTCGTTACCATGAGATCGTGACCAGGCGGCTTTTGGCACAGCTGGGCCTCCTTTGTGTGGTGAGGGGCGTCGCCCTCGTGTGCCCCATCGTCATATCTGTCTCCAAAGTCCAGTTCTGTGGCTCCAACGTCATGGAGGGCTTCGCCTGTGAGAATATGGTGCTGCTGAAGCTCGGCTGTGGAGACATGTCCAAGGTGCACATCACCGGCCTGGTGATCAGGGTCTTCGTCTCGGCGCTGGACGGGAGCCTCATCCTCGTATCGTACTTGGACATTCTCCGTACCGCCATGAAGACCGTGAAAGGACAAGCGATACGGAAGGCCCTGAACACGTGTAGCACGCACCTGATTGTGGCCGTACTCATCTACACTTGTGGCTTGCTGTCCTCCATAGTCTACCGGACGGGCACAGCCGTACCGCCCAGCGGGCAAAACCTAGTCAGCGCCATCTACTTCCTTTTCCCCGCCGCTGTGAACCCAATCATCTATGGGCTGATGGTGAAGGAGATAAGGATCTGCTTAGTGAGAGCTTATGAGAGACGGAAACTCCACGTGAACCCACCAACCGGGCCCAACCCAACCAATCTCGTACAAAGTGCCGAATCTCGGTGAACGGAAAAAATAAGTACAGGGCTTAAAGAGACTTTTCAAACGCAACTGAAAACAGTTTAACGCGTTTCAGCCTATCAGGCCTTAGTCCTACCCATAATGGTGGTTAGGACTAAGGCCCGATAGGCTGAAACGCGTCAACTGTTTTCAGTTGGATTGAAAAATAAGTACGGGGATTAAAGAGACTTTTCAGAGCAGTGTGAGAGATTATCTTTGTAGCCCACCACCCAACGTCCTTATACTCACCATCTCAGCAGTCCCCACCTCTTGCCCGCCCCATTGCCTCCATTGCCACGGGCAAGGATGTAGTGCACAGGCCTTGGTGGCCAATTGAGGAAAAGATGATTGTAGACACAGAAGGTCCACTTAGTCCATGTACAGCGGTCAGAGAGTGAAAGTAGAGGGGGTCTGCACTCCCAGGAACCGATGAGGAACCCATCGCCGCCCCACCTACTTAGCAGATCTCCTGCACCAAGGGAGTCACAAGAACCCTTCACTAGTTGTAGTGAAGAACGTGGATCAGTCATTGAAATGGGGGATTCATCTAACGTTCCATTTTTTTTTCGATAATGGAGTTACCGATGAAGACCCGATTAAGGACAACCCCCCCCCCCCCCCCCCCCGAGAAGGACAAGGTCATTAGCCCCGTGTGATCTTCAAAACAATAAAACTTATGACTCCGGACTCTAAGAGACGGGTGAAATGTGGGGACAATGAGTATGAGGGTTGGGGGAGGGTGGCCCTTCGATAGCTTATCTTTATATATGGTTTATATGGCAGCTTTGGGTTCTGATGAAGCATGTGGACGATGAGTATGATGGTCAGAGGGTGGCCTTTGAGGAGCTTTGGGTTCTGATGAAGCATGTGGACGATGAGTATGATGGTCAGAGGGTGGCCTTGGAGGAGCTTTGGGTTCTGATGAAGCATGTGGACGATGAGTATGATGGTCAGATGGTGGCCTTTGAGGAGCTTTGGGTTCTGATGAAGCATGTGGACAATGAGTATGATGGTCAGAGGGTGGCCTTTGAGGAGCTTTGGGTTCTGATGAAGCATGTGGACGATGAGTATGATGGTCAGAGGGTGGCCTTTGAGGAGCTTTGGGTTCTGATGAAGCATGTGGATGATGAGTATGATGGTCAGAGGGTGGCTTTTGAGGAGCTTTGGGTTCTGATGAAGCATGTGGACGATGAGTATGATGGTCAGAGGGTGGCCTTTGAGGAGCTTTGGGTTCTGATGAAGCATGTGGACGATGAGTATGATGGTCAGAGGGTGGCTTTGAGGAGCTTTGGGTTCTGATGAAGCATGTGGACGATGAGCTGATTGGAACCTAGATCCCACCCCCCATGTGAATGGATAACAGACTAACATTTCACCCCATTTGACCCCGCCCCCCTCTGACACAACTGGGTGTTTCGGCACGTTCCCGGTGGTGTCACGGGTCACCCCGCCCCCTCTGACACATCACGTCAGAGAAACCCCTGTTGTGTCAGACGGGTCGTGCGTCATTCGGCCGGGCGCCTCCTATGGAAGCTGTATCGATCTAAGCAGCGGGTCGTAGAAGGATTAAAGGGCTTGTCCCAAGCTGTGTGTGTGTTTTTTATCTTTTTTTTTCACTTTTTGGGGTGAAATGTTAGAGGTACAATGTACCCCATTATCCATTCACATAGGGGGGGCTCAGATCTGGGGGTGCCCTTCCAGATTCCGATCAGCCCCCCAACCGTAGACCCCCACAACCACCGGGCAGGGTTGTGGGGATGAGGCTCTTGTCCCCATCAACATGGGGACATGGTGTTTTGGGGGTGACTCTGAAGCACCCCCCCCATGTTGAGGGCATGTGGTCTGGTACGTTTTTTTTGCCTTGATACATGTCCCCTGGGGCAGAACCTGTGTCCCCAAACACTCCCCTGGGGCAGAACCTATGTCCTCAAACACACCCCTGGGACAGGACCCGGGTCCCCAAACACTCCCCTAGGGCAGAACCCGGGTCCTCAAACACTTTTCATGACAATAACTTGCATATTAACCTTTAAAATGATCACTTTCGATTTTTCATGTTCGCGTCCCATGACTCCCGTGACTTTATCGGCGTTCGAACAATTTTTTTGCCTGTTCTCATGTTCTGCTGCGAACCGAAGCGGGGGTTCTACTTCTTCTCTAACATTTTGTTACTCTAGGAGTTGAAAAGAAACGATGGAAAAATTCTGGATAAAAACACTCAGTATTAGCATTTTAACGTTTAGCAGTCTATAGCTGGTTGTTAAGGAGCAGGCGGCCGCCCGCGTCCTTAGCAACCAATGACTTATTGGCTTTCAGCATGATTAAAAAATGAAATAAACCTCTGTGGGCCCCCCAGTCCATACCGGGCCCTTAGGTTTGGTATGGATTTTGAAGGGAACCCCACGGCAATTTTTTTTTAAGAAAGCGCGGCCCCCCCTCAAAATCCATACCGGACCTTTATCCGAGCATTCAGACTGGTAGGTCACAAAACGGGAGGGGACAATCGAGTGACCCCCCATTCCTGAACCATACCACGCCACAACATGGGGAGGGTGGTTTGAGGCAGAGAGGGACAAGGTCTTCTTCCCTACAACACGGTGGCCCTCAGATCCCCACCCCCCCCCCATCATGTGTATGAGTAACGGGTACATAGTAACCCTACTCAGTCACCAAAAAAGTCAGAAAAACAGTTCCACTTCATAGCTGCCATTAAATAAAGGAAAAGGCCGGCCCCCTAATGATGTCATCGATGGGGGCGTGCCGGGTCGATATATTCACAAGGGGCAGGGTCACTCAGTGATGTCACCAGGTGGTCCCTCCCCTTAGATTTGGCGCGCATCGGGTGCCGACCTCTCTTTTTTCCAATTTTGCGGTCCGGCGTTCATCGTGATTAATGTTGCCTCTACATCGGGGGCTGCCATTTTTTTTACTGTCTCCCATTCGCAGTGTTTTCAAATGATGGGCGGGCTGTGGCTCTCTCCAGAGGCGTAATAAGAACCTTCAGTGCCCCCAGAGCAAGGAATCCATGAAGACTTGGACAGGGGGCGGGGCTTCAAGTCTCTTAAGCCCCTCCCCTATGACAGATCTTCTTTTCCCCTCCCACTAATTGGTATATGGGTGCCCATCAGTGTCGCCTATCAGTGCTCATCAGTGTCGCCTATCAGCGCCCATCAGTGCCACCTATGAGTGCCCATCAGTGACACCTATAAGTGCTCATCTTGTGACCCTGCTTGTACTCCCTGATGAAGGAGACTTGGCTTCTCTGAAACGCATCAGTAGAAAGAAGACACATCATACCACCGATGTCACTCTCATTCACACACATTAATGGCTAAAACGAGGCTTCGGACAGGCTGTGGTAAAGCTCTCTGAACGCCAGTCCAAGCTCCTCCCACTAAATACAATGGTCACCTGACAGTCCTGTTTACACCATACTTTGGCTTTGCTTCGGCTTCGCTTAAAAAATGATTCCCCTCGTCGCTTTAGTGGTGCTTCAATGGGCCTTCAAAGCCTCCATAGAAGTCTGTGACAAAGCTCATTTGAAGCCCCACTGAAACACCGCTTATGCTGCGTCCACATGCTCTGAATTTCCCATGTGTGGCCCCCAATCTGACTTTTTCCATCGGAAATTCAGACAGAATTAGATAGAGAGCAAGCCTTAACAAAGCCCCACCAAAGGCTCATCGAAGCCTCGCAAAGCCTCAACAAAGCCCCACCAAAGGCTCATCGAAGCCTCGCAAAGCCTCAACAAAGCCCCACCAAAGGCTCATCGAAGCCCCGTAAAGCCTCAACAAAGCCCCACTGAAGCCCCACCGAAGGCTCATTAAAGCCCCACTGAAGCCCCACCAAAGGCTCATCAAAGCCCCACTGAAGCCCCACCAAAGGCTTATCAAAGCCCCATTGAAGCCCCACCAAAAGCTCATCAAAGCCCCACTAAAGCCCCACCAAATGCTCATCAAAGCCCCACTGAAGCCCCACCAAAGGCTTATCAAAGCCCCATTGAAGCCCCACCAAAGGCTCATCAAAGCCCCACTGAAGCCCCACCAAATGCTCATCAAAGCCCCACTGAAGCCCCAGCAAAGGCTCATCAAAGCCCCACTGAAGCCCCACCAAATGCTCATCAAAGCCCCACTGAAGCCCCACCAAAGGCTCATCAAAGCCCCACCAAAGGCTCATCAAAGCCCCACCAAAGGCTCATCAAAGCCCCACTGAAGCCCCACCAAAGGCTGATCAAAGCCCCACTGAAGCCCCACCAAAGGCTCATCAAAGCCCCACTGAAGCCCCACCAAATGCTCATCAAAGCCCCACTGAAGCCCCACCAAAGGCTCATCAAAGCCCCACCAAAGGCTCATCAAAGCCCCACTGAAGCCCCACCAAAGGCTGATCAAAGCCCCACTGAAGCCCCACCAAAGGCTCATCAAAGCCCCACTGAAGCCCCACCAAAGGCTCATCGAAGCCCTGCAAAGCCTCAACAAAGCCCCACCAAAGGCTCATCAAAGCCCTATCGAAGCCCCACCGTAACCTCACCAAAGGCTCATCGAAGCCTCAACAAAGCCCCACCAAAGCCTGTTTGAAGCCCCAAGCAAAAGCAAGGTGTAAACAGTACTGTAAGGGCTTCAAAACAATTATTTATTTATTTAGCGTGTAAAAGTTGGTGGTCACTTGTGCTACATTTATATGCTTCAAAACAAGGCTTCGAACACACATTGGTAAAGGTTTCTGAACGCCAGTCAAAGCTCCTCCCACTAAATACAATGGTTACCTGACAGTCCTGCTTTTGCTTGGTGCTTCAATGAGTCTTTGGTGGGGCTTCGATGGGGCTTCAATAAACCATTGGTAGGGCTTCGATGGGGCTTCAATGAGCCTTTGGTGGGGCTTTGATGCGCCTTTGGCGGAGTTTGGATGGGGCTTCAATGAGTCTTTGGTGGGACTTTAATGGCGCTTCAATAAACCATTGGTAGGGCTTCAATGAGCCTTTGGTGGGGCTTCGATGGGGGCTTCAATGAGCCTTTGGTGGGGCTTGGATGAGCCTTTGGTGGGGCTTTGATGAGGCTTTGATGAGCCTTTGGTGGGGCTTCGATGGGGCTTCAAAAAGCCTTTGGTGGAGCTTCAATGAGCCTTTGGTGGGGCTTCGATGGGGCTTCAATGAGCCTTTGGTGGTGCTTTGATGAGCCTTTGGTGGAGCTTTGATGGGGCTTCAATGAGCCTTTAGTGGGGGTTCAATGAGCCTTTGGTGGGGCTTCGATGGGGCTTCAATGAGCCTTTGGTGGAGCTTTGATGGGGCTTCAATGAGCCTTTAGTGGGGGTTCAATGAGCCTTTGGTGGGGCTTCGATGGGGCTTCAATGAGCCTTTGGTGGTGCTTTAATGAGCCTTTGGTGGGGCTTCGATGGGGCTTCAATGAGCCTTTAGTGGGGGTTCAATGAGACTTTGGTAGGGCTTAAATGGGGCTTTAATGAGCCTTTGGTTGGGTTTGATGGGGCTTCGATGAGGCTTTGGTGGGGCTTCGATGAGCCTTTGGTGGGGCTTCGATGGGGCTTCAATGAGCCTTTGGTGGGGCTTTGATAAGGCTTTGATGAGCCTTTGGTGGGGCTTCGATAAACCTTTGATTGGGCTTCGATGAGGCTTTGATGGGAATTCAATGAGGCTTCAATGAGCCTTTGGTTGGGTTTGATGGGGCTTCGATGAGGCTTTGGTGGGGCTTCGATGAGGCTTTGGTGGGGCTTCGATGGGGCTTCAATGAGCCTTTGGTTGGGCTTCGATGAGGTTTCAATGAGCAAGGTGTGAACAGGACTGTAAGCTAGCCATTTTATTTAGTGACAGGAGCTTTGACTGGCGTTCAGAGAGCTTTACCAAAGCCTATCCGAAGCCTTGTTTTGAAGCCGGTGTAAACGAGCCCTCATGTCTATGCAGTAGTGTGTGCCGTACTTTTATGATTTTAAGAAATCGTTGGTTTTGTACCAAATTTTTTAAAACGATTCTGTAAGGTTACTTCGCCCAGCACACAACTCCATTTCTGTAGTACTCTGTGCACACAGTACAATCAGTCCCCCGAGGAGCTGACAATCTAATTGCCTCAGCAGAAATTTAAGGAAGGAGCCAATTACCACCCCCTCCCCCTCCCGCAGTGAGAGTGCCGATCACTTAGTCACCTGATGGCCGTCATGTAATTATCTATGGAATGACTACTCCCCGGACTAGTCCCTGGAGTCCCCGGAGTCCCCGGAGTCCCCGCCATCCAGTCACCATGACATTAATGAGCGCACCGTCTTCAATGGGACGCTAATGACTCACTAATCACCGGCGAGTGCCGGCATTGGATATCGGTGGTGATAATGAGACGTCCTCTCTGGAGAGCTCCTCGTCTGTATAAAGTGACGGATCGTCTGGGAAGTGACAATGAAGGACGTCGCAGCCAGGAGAGCGCAGAGGATGAGAGAGAGAGACGCAGAAGAGAGGTGAGATGTGGACGAGGTGGATCAGTGGGTAGATGAACCATGGCATGAGGGAGGTGAGATGGGAAGTACATGGTGGATCAGTGGGTAGATGATTCCTGAAAGGAGGGAAGTGAGATGAGTATATGGTAGGTCCATGGGTCGAAAAAACCTAGGCAGGAGAAAGTGAGATGAAAAATGCATGGTGAATCAGTGGGTAGGCGACCCCTGACAGTTGGGAGGTGAGACGATGGTGGACATGGTGGATCAGTGGGTAGGTGACCTCTGAAAGGAGTGAGGTGAGATGAGGAGTGCATGGTGGATCAGTGGGTAGGTGACCTCTGAAAGGAGTGAGGTGAGATGAGGAGTGCATGGTGGATCAGTGGGTAGGTGACCTCTGAAAGGAGTGAGGTGAGATGAGGAGTGCATGGTGGATCAGTGGGTAGGTGACCTCTGAAAGGAGTGAGGTGAGATGAGGAGTGCATGGTGGATCAGTGGGTAGATAATCCCTGAAAGGAGGGAAGTGAGATGAGGAGTAAATGGTGGTGTCAGGATCAGCAGCTAAGGTGAGCGGACACGTAGCTACACAAGGGAACTGAGACCAAACAAAGGATGTATATACTAAGTGATATTTATTTACAGTGAGAATACACCAACAAACATTCACAGCAACCAATGAAAACATAAACCACTCCAGCAAACAAGGATAACTAATAAACCCAATAGCTAACTATATACAATATCTACAATAATAACTACAACAAGGGAAAAGGCAACAGGGATGCAAGGAAAAGGACACGGCTGGGGACAAGAGCATGGAACAAGGCAAGAAGGATCAGGACAAGGACAGGTGGGCAGGTTGGCAGGCACAAGCTGGTAGCAGGAAGGGACCAGAATCTTGACGCACTGGGGGGAAGGGAGGAGCAGCCTTAAATATCCAGGCAGCTGGAGCCAGGTGCGGCCGATCAGAACCTGACAGCTTCTGGGAGACACCTGCTGCTGGACACTGGAACTGCAGAAAACAGCGCTGAGCAGGATAGTGCCACCAGCAGGTGAACTTATTCCTAACAGGTGGATCAGTGGGTAGATGTATTTTGACAGGAGGGAGGTGAATGGTGGATTAGAGGGTTGATGAACCTAGGCAGGAGAAAGGTGAGATGAGGAATGCATGGTGGATCAGTGGGTAGATCATCCCCAACAGTTCAGAGGTGAGATGAGAAGTACATGATCAATCAGTGGGTAGATGATCCCTGACAGGAGGGAGGTGAGATGAGGAGTACATGGTGGGTTCATGGGCTAATAAACCTAGGAGAGAGAAAGATGAGAGGAGAAATGCATGGTGGATCAGAGGGTAGATCATCCCTAACAGTACAAAGGTAAGTTGAGGAGTTCATAGTGGATTAGTGGGTAGGTGATCACTGACAGGAAGGGGTGAGATGAAAAGTACATAGTGGACCAATAGGAAAATGTTCTCTACCTGGAGGGAGGTGAGATGAGGAGTAAATGGTGGATCAGTGGGTAGAGGATACCTGGCATGAATGAGGTAAGATGAGAAGTATGTGGTGGATCAGTGGGTAGAGGATACCTGGCAGGAGGGGGCAAGAAGAGGAGAACATGGTGGGTCAGTGAGTACATGTTCTCTGAAGTGTTGTCATTAGAAATACATAGTGAATCAGCAGGTAGATGGTCACTGGCAAGAGGGGTGAGTGGAGAAGTGCATGGTGGATCAGTGAGTAAAGCATTTCTGGCAAGAAAAAGAGGAGAGGCATATGGTGGATCCATGGGAAGATGATCTCTACAAGGAGGGAGGTGAAGTGAGGAGTACATGGTGATCCACGGGTAGATGATTTCATGTAAGATGAAGAGGAGTATGTGGTGGATCAGTGGGTAAATGATTACTGGTGGGAGGGGTAAGATGAGAAGAGCATGGACGGATCAGTGGATCACTGGAGGAATAACTAACAGAGATTTGTACTCCTCCTACTCCTCAGTCCCGCCTCTTCCGGCTGGGACAACCAATCCAGTTGTTTTGCTGCCCCTCTCACCAGACTCATCGGGGTGGGAGAAGAAGGCCTCTGCTCCTGCATTGTACCTGTGATGGTGTAGAATGAGATAGAATTGGTGGATTCCAATGTTGGAGAGAAGAGGCCACGAGACTGCCGGCTGTTCCTGGATTGTGGGGGAAGGGAAGTCACTCCGAGTGTCACATCATTCCCTACAGTAACCTGGGGGAGGGGCAATTTTATTTTTTTGTTGTCACTTCTTGGCGTCTGATCAATGTTTACAAACACTGTTACTTTGTATCCCTCTATTTTCCGTTCTGTATGACCCTGAATAGAAGACTCGCTCTCCCTCTCTTGCTTTAGGTTCCTGGGATGGAAGGCCGGGCCTCGAATTCTAGCTTCTCTCACACCGCCTTCCGCCTGCGCGGCTTCCCTGGGATCTCAGAGTCCAGACAATCCTTTGCCATCCCGATCCTGGTGATCGATCTCCTGATAGTGGGCGGGAACTGCGCCATGGCGTACGTCATCTGGACGGAGAAGACTCTACGCTCGCCCATGTACATTCTCATCTCTTTGGTCTTCTCGGTGAACGTCTCCTATGCCGTGACCGTCATGCCGAGATTCCTCCTCGGGTTGATGTTTGGACTGGAGAGGATCACGTTGGCCGAGTGCCTCACCCAGATGTCCTTCCTGTACATGGCCGGGACCTTCAGCTCAAACCTCTTCCTCCTGGTGGCTGTGGACAGGTATGTGGCCGTTGTCCTCCCCCTCCGTTACCACCTCATCATGACGGAGAAGACGTTGGCCGCTCTTCTCTTCCTAGGCTTGGGGCGGAGCTTCCTCCTCGTTTCTCTCATCGTTGGTTTCACCTCGAAGGTTCCGTTTTGTGGATCCAACGTCATCCTGAACTTTGCCTGTGAGAACATGAGCCTCCTGAATTTGGGGTGCGGAGACGTGTCTGGGGTTCAGGCTGTTGGCCTTTGGGTGAGGATCCTTCTGACGGCGATGGATGGAGCCTTCATAGTCATATCTTACCTGAGGATTCTTTACACCGTCATGAACTTAGTAGAGGGAAAGGCTCGGGACAAGGCCAGACAGACCTGTAGTGCCCACCTGTTGGTGGCCGTGGTGACCTACTCTTCGGGGTTGTCTTCTTCCATCATCTATCGAATGGGACATCTCATTTCAAGTGACGTTCAGAACGCAATCAGCTTCCTAAACTACGTCATCCCGGCAGCTGCCGACCCGATCATCTACGGGGTGAAAATGAGGGGAATCCGGAACAGCCTGAAAAAAAGACTTTCCTTCAAAAAACGCCAACAATTCGCGTTTTCCGTGGCGGTCGTTTCCAGTCTCGGAAAACAGGACCGAAACCAGCCAACGTGTCCACCAACGTAAGGAAACGGACTGGGCAGCCATCAGAAATTGTTCTGGCCCCTTACCATGTCCTCCTCCATCACATCATTCCTCCTCCTCCCTCACATGTCTCCTCCTCCTCCATCTCATGTCTCCTCCTACATCACATGTCTCCTCCTCCACCATCACATGTCTCCCCTTCCATCACATGTCTCCTCCTCCATCTCATGTCTCCTCCTCCATCACATGTCTCCATCTCCTCCATCACATGTCCCCCTCCTCCTCCTCCTCCATCACATGTCCCCCTCCTCCTCCTCCATCACATGTCTCCTCCTCCTCCATCTCATGTCTCCTCCTCCATCACATGTCTCCTCCTCCACCATCTCATGTCTCCTCCTCCATCACATGTCTCCTCCTCCACCATCACATGTCTCCCCTTCCATCACATGTCTCCTCCTCCATCACATGTCTCCTCCTCCACCATCACATGTCTCCCCTTCCATCACATGTCTCCTCCTCCATCTCATGTCTCCTCCTCCATCACATGTCTCCTCCTCCTCCATCACATGTCCCCCTCCTCCTCCTCCATCACATGTCCCCCTCCTCCTCCTCCATCACATGTCTCCTCCTCCTCCATCTCATGTCTTCTCCTCCATCACATGTCTCCACCTCCTCCATCACATGTCTCCTCCTCCTCCATCTCATGTCTTCTCCTCCATCACATGTCTCCACCTCCTCCATCACATGTCCCCCTCCTCCTCCTCCCTTACATGTCTCCTCCTCCTCCATCTCATGTCTCCTCCTCCATCACATGTCTACTCCTCCATCTCATGTCTCCTCCTCCATCACATGTCTTCTCTTCCATCTCATGTCTCCTCCCTCACATGTCTCCTCCTCCATCACATGTCTACTCCTCCATCACATGTCTCCTCCTCCATCACATGTCTTCTCTTCCATCTCATGTCTCCTCCCTCACATGTCTCCTCCTCCTCCATCTCATGTCTCCTCCTCCATCACATGTCTACTCCTCCATCACATGTCTCCTGCTCCATCACATGTCTCCTCCTCCTCCAACGCATGTCTTCTCTTCCATCTCATGTCTCCTCCTCCATCACATGTCTCCTCCTCCTCCATCACATGTCTCCTCCATCACATGTCTCCTCCTCCATCTCATGTCTCCTCCTCCATCACATGTCTCCTCCATCACATGTCTCCTCCTCCATCTCATGTCTCCTCCTCCATCACATGTCTCCTCCTCCATCTCATGTCTCCTCCTCCTCCATCACATGTCTCCTCCATCACATGTCTCCTCCTCCTCCTCCAACACAAGTCTCCTCCTCCTCCATCACAAGTCTCCTCCTCCTCCAACACAAGTCTCCTCCTCCATCACAAGTCTCCTCCTCCTCCTCCTCCTTCATCACATGACCCCCTCTTCCTCCATCTCATGTCTCCTCCTCCATCACATGTCTCCACCTGCTCCATCACATGTCTTCTCCTCCTCCATCACATGTCTCCTCCTCCTCCTCCAACACAAGTCTCCTCCTCCTCCATCACAAGTCTACTCTTCCTCCTCCATCACATGTCCCCCTCTTCCTCCTCCATCTCATGTCTCCTTCTCCTCCTCCATCACAAGTCTCCTCCTCCTCCATCACAAGTCTACTCTTCCTCCTCCATCACATGTCCCCCTCTTCCATCACAAGTCTCCTCCTCCTCCTCCTCCACCACATGCCCCCCTCCTCCCCCATCACATGTCCCCCTCCCCCTCCTCCTCCATCACATGTCCCCCTCCCCCTCCTCCTCCATCTCAGGTCCCATAAGCTCTGTGGAATGTAAGAAATCTCTGTCTTCTCCTCCTGCCACCCGATCTCCTCAATGTCTGCAGCTCTACCACTTGTGATGTGGAGATGAGGCACTGGGTGGGGGGGGGAGCGGCAGGAGAACATCAGATGAGACCAGCAGGAGCCCCCCCCCCTCATTTCAGTCCTGTCCCCAGTCACAAGGAGCTGTCCCACCATGGCCCGTGAGACCCTCTATACTTTTGGCCACTCTGCCACACTTCCTGGGAAACTTTTCCGCCCACCTCCCCCTCCACCAATCCCAGCTGAAGTGCATCCCGAGGCGTCGAACCTGTGAGGAGTGAGCTTGGCGTTGTCTCGGCAACCAGGAAGTGTGGCGGAGTGTCAGGAAGTGGCTGTCAATCATCCAGCCTTCAGGCAGCGGGTGGAAATACCTTGGGGGCCCGAGCTGCTCGGGAGATATGGGCCCCTTGGGATCCCCGGAACCCCTTACATGAGTGTGGATAACTTCTAAGAGTCTTTCACCCATTGTTGGTTGTGCTCATTGACCCTGCAATTGTATGAAGGAGTTCTGTGTTGATATGTATGATAATGTCTATTGTTGTTAGGGAGTCACATCGGCTGCTTTAGGGATTGGTTAATTAGCTCATGTAAATGTATGTTTCTGGTTACAGGTGTATTGTTAGAGTAATATGAGCAGGGGGCGGAGCCTCCTATTCTACTGTATATAAGACTTGTATTCTGGATCTAATAAACACTCCATGTTCAGCAATCACACGAGTCTCGTCTTGTTTTGTTGTTGATAGTGGTTGGAATATCTGATATCTATATCCAGACTGGGAGGAAGCGGAATATGACGAAAGCACTCAAGCAAAGTGTGGGAGAAGTTTCGTTACCAGGGCGGGACTTAGGGTGGTGGGGGCCACTGGGCTTAATAATCAAGGGCCCCCCCGGAGCAGAGAAGCGGGAGGGTGGGTTGTTACCGCCGGCCAATCATAGTTGTTGAGGGGGGATTGGGGGCTGGATCCACCGACTGACCTATTGAAGTTGTTGAGCGGTGGGGGGGATCCAACGAAGGACCGATCAAAGTGTTGTGCAGGGGGGGATCCAACGAAGGACCGATCAAAGTGTTGTGCGGGGGGGGATCCAACGAAGGACCGATCAAAGTGTTGAGCGGGGGGGGATCCAACGAAGGACCGATCAAAGTGTTGAGCGGGGGGGGGGATCCAACGAAGGACCGATCAAAGTGTTGAGCGGGGGGGGGATCCAACGAAGGACCGATCAAAGTGTTGAGCGGGGGGGGGATCCAACGAAGGACCGATCAAAGTGTTGAGCGGGGGGGGATCCAACGAAGGACCGATCAAAGTGTTGTGCGGGGGGGGCAGCCGCTGGACAGACGACCTTTTAACCTCTTCCCAGGGCCGGATTACATCCTTCCGCCAAAGCTGTTGAGGGGTGGGGTGAAATTGCCGCGAACGAGGGATTGCCGCAAAATTGCGGGAGGGGGTTGCCACTTCAGTACCGGCTCATAGTCATTTGCCGTCCATAGATCTCCGATCCTGGGTGGGCGTCATATGACGTCCTGGGCTGTGTGGGGGGATATCTGAATGATGGGGGCAGCTAGAGGCATCATTCAGATATCATTCGTTTGTGCCGCCGATTCTCTGCACCATAAGAATGATCATAGAGGTGGTTCCGCCGCTTGATCGTTCTTATAGGCGGCGGGACGTCCTCCCGCCGCCATCGGGTGCTTCTCCGGACTCTCCCGTGCCTTGGGGGCCCGGAGAAAGGATCGTCCGGCGCTGGCAGGAAGCATAGAGATGACTGGTGACCAGGTGGTCACCAGTCATCTCTATGACCGCCGGAGGCCCGGGCGCGATGTGATGACGTCACGCCCGGGTACTAGGGTTGCCACCTGTCCGGTTTTGACTTGGACAGTCCGGGTTTGGACACATGTGCCCAATTTTCAAGCCGCCTGAAACCCGGGCACATAAAGCAGTTCACACTCTGTCAGTTACTCCCCCCTCTGTCAGGTACTCCCCCCTCTGTCAGCTACCCCCCTCTGTCAGCCACTCCCCCTATGTCAGCCACTCCCCCTCTGTCAGTAACCCCCCCCCCCTCTGTAAGCCACTTCCCCTCTGTCAGTAACCCCCTCTGTCAGCTATCCCCTCTGTCAGTTACACCCCCTCTGTCAGTTACTCCCACCTCTGTCAGGTACTCCCCCCTCTGTCAGGTACTCCCCCCTCTGTCACGTACTTCCCCCTCTGTCAGGTACTCCCCCCTCTGTCAGGTACTCCCCCCCCTCTCTCAGGTACTCCCCCCTCTGTCACGTACTTCCCCCTCTGTCAGGTACTCCCCCCCTCTGTCAGGAACTCCCCCCTCTGTCACGTACTTCCCCTCTGTCAGGTACTCCCCCCTCTGTCAGGTACTCCCCCCTCTGTCACGTACTTCCCCCTCTGTCAGGTACTCCCCCCCTCTGTCAGGTACTCCCCCCTCTGTCACGTACTTCCCCTCTGTCAGGTACTCCCCCCCCTCTCTCAGGTACTCCCCCCTCTGTCACGTACTTCCCCCTCTGTCAGGTACTCCCCCCCTCTGTCAGGTACTCCCCCCTCTGTCACGTACTTCCCCCTCTGTCAGGTACTCCCCCCTCTGTCAGGTACTCCCCCCCTCTGTCAGGTACTCCCCCCCTCTGTCAGGTACTCCCCCCTCTGTCACGTACTTCCCCCTCTGTCAGGTACTCCCCCCTCTGTCAGGTACTCCCCCCTCTGTCACGTACTTCCCCCTCTGTCAGGTACTCCCCCCCTCTGTCAGGTACTCCCCCCCTCTGTCAGGTACTCCCCCCTCTGTCAGGTACTCCCCCCCTCTGTCAGGTACTCCCCCCTCTGTCACGTACTTCCCCCTCTGTCAGGTACTCCCCCCCTCTGTCAGGTACTCCCCCCCTCTGTCAGGTACTCCCCCCTCTGTCACGTACTTCCCCCTCTGTCAGGTACTCCCCCCTCTGTCAGGTACTCCCCCCCTCTGTCAGGTACTCCCCCCCTCTGTCAGGTACTCCCCCCTCTGTCACGTACTTCCCCCTCTGTCAGGTACTCCCCCCCTCTGTCAGGTACTCCCCCCTCTGTCAGGTACTCTCCCCTCTGTCACGTACTTCCCCCTCTGTCAGGTACTCCCCCCTCTGTCAGGTACTCCCCCCTCTGTCACGTACTTCCCCCTCTGTCAGGTACTTCCCCCTCTGTCAGGTACTCCCCCCCTCTGTCAGGTACTCCCCCCTTTGTCACGTACTTCCCCCTCTGTCAGGTACTCCCCCCTCTGTCAGGTGCTTCCCCCTCTGTCACGTACTTCCCCCTCTGTCAGGTACTCCCCCCCTCTGTCAGGTACTCCCCCTCTGTCAGGTACTCCCCCCTCTGTCACGTACTTCCCCCTCTGTCAGGTACTCCCCCCTCTGTCAGGTACTCCCCCCCCTGTCAGCTACTCCCCCCTGTCAGGTACTCCCCCCTCTGTCAGGTACTCCCCCCTCTGTCAGCTACCCCCCTCTGTCAGCCACTCCCCCTATGTCAGCCACTCCCCCTCTGTCAGTAACCCCCCCCCCTCTGTAAGCCACTTCCCCTCTGTCAGTAACCCCCTCTGTCAGCTATCCCCTCTGTCAGTTACACCCCCTCTGTCAGTTACTCCCACCTCTGTCAGGTACTCCCCCCTCTGTCAGGTACCCCCCCTCTGTCAGGTACTCCCCCCTCTGTCACGTACTTCCCCCTCTGTCAGGTACTCCCCCCCTCTGTCAGGTACTCCCCCCTCTGTCAGGTACTCCCCCCTCTGTCACGTACTTCCCCCTCTGTCAGGTACTCCCCCCTCTGTCAGGTACTCCCCCCCTCTCTCAGGTACTCCCCCCTCTGTCACGTACTTCCCCCTCTGTCAGGTACTCCCCCCCTCTGTCAGGTACTCCCCCCTCTGTCAGGTACTCCCCCCTCTGTCACGTACTTCCCCCTCTGTCAGGTACTCCCCCCTCTGTCAGGTACTCCCCCCCCTCTGTCAGGTACTCCCCCCCTCTGTCAGGTACTCCCCCCCTCTGTCACGTACTTCCCCCTCTGTCAGGTACTCCCCCCTCTGTCAGGTACTCCCCCCTCTGTCAGGTACTCCCCCCTCTGTCACGTACTTCCCCCTCTGTCAGGTACTCCCCCCTCTGTCAGGTACTCCCCCCTCTGTCACGTACTTCCCCCTCTGTCAGGTACTTCCCCCTCTGTCAGGTACTCCCCCCCTCTGTCAGGTACTCCCCCCTTTGTCACGTACTTCCCCCTCTGTCAGGTACTCCCCCCTCTGTCAGGTGCTTCCCCCTCTGTCACGTACTTCCCCCTCTGTCAGGTACTCCCCCCCTCTGTCAGGTACTCCCCCCCTCTGTCAGGTACTCCCCCTCTGTCAGGTACTCCCCCCTCTGTCACGTACTTCCCCCCTCTGTCAGGTACTCCCCCCTCTGTCAGGTACTCCCCCCCCTGTCAGCTACTCCCCCCTGTCAGGTACTCCCCCCTGTCAGGTACTCCCCCCTCTGTCAGCCACTCCCCCTATGTCAGCCACTCCCCCTATGTCAGCCACTCCCTCTCTGTCAGTAACCCCCCCTCTGTAAGCCACTTCCCCTCTGTCAGTAACCCCCTTTGTCAGATACCCCCCCTGTCAGTTACTCCCCCCTCTGTCAGTTACTCCCCCCTCTGTCAGGTACTCCCTCTCTGTCAGGTACTCCCCCTCTGTCCCCTTTGTCAGGTACTCCCCCCCTCTGTCAGCTACCCCCCTCTGTCACGTACTTCCCCCTCTGTCAGCTACCCCCCTCTGTCAACCACTCCCCCTCTGTCAGTAACCCCCCCTCTGTAAGCCAATTCCTCTCTGTCAGTAACCCCCTTTTCTGTCAGCTATCCCCTCTGTAAGTTACTCCCCCCTCTGTCAGTTACTCCCCCTCTGTCAGGTACTCCCCCGCCCTCTGTCAGGTACTCCCCCTCTGTCAGGTACTCCCCCCCTCTGTCATGTACTTCCCCCTCTGTCAGGTATTCCCCCCTCTGTCACGTACTCCCCCTCTGTCAGGTACTCCCCCCTCTGTTACGTACTCCCCCCTCTGTCAGGTACTCACCCCCTCTGTCAGGTACTCCCCCCTCTGTTACGTACTCCCCCCTCTGTCAGGTACTCACCCCCTCTGTCAGGTACTCCCCCCTCTGTCACATACTCCCCCCTCTGTCAGGTACTCCCCCCTCTGTCACGTACTCCCCCCTCTGTCATGTACTTCCCCCTCTGTCAGGTACTCACCCCCTCTGTCAGGTACTCCCCCCCTCTGTCACGTACTCCCCCTCTGTCACGTACTCCCCCTCTGTCAGGTACTCCCCCCTCTGTCACGTACTCCCCCTCTGTCATGTACTTCCCCCCTCTGTCAGGTACTCCCCCTCTGTCAGCTACCCCGCTCTGTCAGCCACTCCCCCTATGTCAACCACTCCCCCTCTGTCAGTAACTCCCCCTCTGTAAGCCACTTCCCCTCTGTCAGTAACTCCCTTTGTCAGATACCCCCCCTGTCAGTTACTCCCCCCTCTGTCAGTTACTCCCCCCTCTGTCAGGTACTCCCTCTCTGTCAGGTACTCCCCCTCTGTCCCCTTTGTCAGGTACTCCCCCCTCTGTCAGTAACCCCCCTCTGTAAGCCACTTCCCCTCTGTCAGTAACCCCCTCTGTCAGCTATCCCCTCTGTAAGTTACTCCCCCCTCTGTCAGTTACTCCCACCTCTGTCAGGTACTCCCCCCCTCTGTCAGGTACTCCCCCCTCTGTCAGGTACTCCCCCCTCTGTCAGTTACTCCCACCTCTGTCAGGTACTTCCCCCTCTGTCTCCCCCCCTCTGTCAGGTACTCCCCCCTCTGTCAGGTACTCCCCCCTCTGTCAGTTACTCCCCCCTCTGTCAGGTACTCCCCCCTCTGTCAGGTACTCCCCCCCTCTGTCACGTACTCCCCCTCTGTCAGGTACTCACCCCCTCTGTCAGGTACTCCCCCCTCTGTCAGGTACTCCCCCCCTCTGTCATGTACTCCCCCCTCTGTCAGGTACTCCCCCCCTCTGTCACGTACTCCCCCTCTGTCAGGTACTCCCCCCCCTCTGTCAGGTACTCACCCTCTGTCAGGTACTCACCCCTCTGTCACGTACTTCCCCCTCTGTCAGGTACTCCCCCCTCTGTCAGGTACTCCCCCCCTCTGTCAGGTACGCCCCCCTCTGTCAGTTACTCCTCCCTTTGTCAGGTACTTCCCCCTCTGTCAGGTACTCCCCCCTCTGTCAGCTACCCCACTCTGTCAGCCACTCCCCCTATGTCAACCACTCCCCCTCTGTCAGTAACCCCCCCTCTGTAAGCCACTTCCCCTCTGTCAGTAACCCCCTCTGTCAGCTATCCCCTCTGTAAGTTACTCCCCCCTCTGTCAGTTACTCCCACCTCTGTCAGGTACTCCCCCCCTCTGTCAGGTACTCCCCCCCTCTGTCAGGTACTCCCCCCCTCTGTCAGTTACTCCCCCCTCTGTCAGGTACTCCCCCCCTCTGTCAGGTACTACCCCCCCCTCTGTCAGGTACTCCCCCCTCGGTCAGGTACTCCCCCCTCTGTCAGTTACTCCCCCCTCTGTCAGGTACTCCCCCCCTCTGTCAGGTACTCCCCCCTCTGTCATGTACTCCCCCCTCTGTCAGGTACTCCCCCCCTCTGTCACGTACTCCCCCTCTGTCAGGTACTCACCCCCTCTGTCAGGTACTCACCCCTCTGTCAGGTACTCCCCCCTCTGTCAGGTACTCCCCCCTCTGTCAGTACTCCCCCCTCTGTCAGGTACTCCCCCCCTCTGTCATGTACTCCCCCTCTGTCAGGTACTCCCCCCCTCTGTCACGTACTTCCCCCTCTTTCAGGTACTCCCCCCTCTGTCAGGTACTCCCCCCTCTGTCAGGTACTTCCCCCTCTGTCAGGTACTCCCCCTCTGTCAGGTACTCCCCCCTCTGTCAGGTACTCCCCCCTCTGTCAGGTACTCCCCCCTCTGTCACGTACTTCCCCCTCTGTCAGGTACTCCCCCCTCTGTCAGGTACTCCCCCCTCTGTCAGGTACTCCCCCCTCTGTCACGTACTCCCCCTCTGTCAGGTACTCCCCCCCTCTGTCAGGTACTCCCCCCCTCTGTCAGGTACTCCCCCCTCTGTCAGGTACTCCCCCCTCTGTCAGGTACTCCACCTGTCAGGTACTCCCCCCCTCTGTCAGGTACTCCCCCCTCTGTCACGTACTCCCCCCTCTGTCAGGTACTCCCCCCTCTGTCAGGTACTCCCCCCTCTGTCAGGTACTCCCCCCTCTGTCACGTACTCCCCCCTCTGTCAGGTACTCCCCCCTCTGTCAGGTACTCCCCCCTCTGTCACGTACTCCCCCCTCTGTCAGGTACTCCCCCCTCTGTCAGGTACTCCCCCCTCTGTCAGGTACTCCCCCCTCTGTCACGTACTTCCCCCTCTGTCAGGTACTCCCCCCTCTGTCACGTACTTCCCCCTCTGTCAGGTACTCCCCCCTCTGTCAGGTACTCCCCCCTCTGTCACGTACTTCCCCCTCTTTCAGGTACTCCCCCCTCTGTCAGGTACTCCCCCCTCTGTCACGTACTCCCCCTCTGTCAGTTACTCCCCCTCTGTCAGGTACTCCCCCCTCTGTCAGGTACTCCCCCCTCTGTCAGGTACTCCCCCCTCTGTCACGTACTCCCCCCCTCTGTCAGGTACTCCCCCCCTCTGTCAGGTACTCCCCCCCTCTGTCAGGTACCCCCCCCCCCTGTCAGCTACTCCCCCCTGTCAGCTACTCCCCCCTCTGTCATGTACTTCCCCCTCTGTCAGGTACTCACCCCCTCTGTCAGGTACTCCCCCCTCTGTCAGGTACTCCCCCCTCTGTCACGTACTCCCCCCTCTGTCAGGTACTCCCCCCCTCTGTCAGGTACTCCCCCCCTCTGTCAGGTACTCCCCCCCCCTGTCAGCTACTCCCCCCTGTCAGCTACTCCCCCCTCTGTCATGTACTTCCCCCTCTGTCAGGTACTCACCCCCTCTGTCAGGTACTCCCCCCTCTGTCACGTACTCCCCCTCTGTCAGGTACTCCCCCCTCTGTCACGTACTCCCCCTCTGTCACGTACTCCCCCCTCTGTCACGTACTCCCCCTCTGTCAGGTACTCCCCCCTCTGTCACGTACTCCCCCCTCTGTCATGTACTTCCCCCTCTGTCAGGTACTCACCCCCTCTGTCAGGTACTCCCCCCTCTGTCACGTACTCCCCCTCTGTCAGGTACTCCCCCCTCTGTCACGTACTCCCCCTCTGTCAGGTACTCCCCCCTCTGTCACGTACTCCCCCTCTGTCATGTACTTCCCCCTCTGTCAGGTACTCACCCCCTCTGTCAGGTACTCCCCCCTCTGTCACGTACTCCCCCTCTGTCAGGTACTCCCCCCTCTGTCACGTACTCCCCCTCTGTCATGTACTTCCCCCTCTGTCAGGTACTCCCCCCTCTGTCAGCTACCCCGCTCTGTCAGCCACTCCCCCTATGTCAACCACTCCCCCTCTGTCAGTAACCCCCCCTCTGTAAGCCACTTCCCCTCTGTCAGTAATCCCCTCTGTCAGCTATCCCCCTGTCAGTTACTCCCCCATCTGTCAGTTACTCCCACCTCTGTCAGTTACTCTCCCCTCTGTCAGGTACTCCCCCCCTCTGTCAGGTACTCCCCCCTCTGTCAGTTACTCCTCCCTTTGTCAGGTACTCCCCCCTCTGTCAGGTACTCCCCCCTCTGTCAGCTACCCCGCTCTGTCAGCCACTCCCCCTATGTCAACCACTCCCCCTCTGTCAGTAACCCCCCTCTGTAAGCCACTTCCCCTCTGTCAGTAACCCCCTCTGTCAGCTATCCCCTCTGTAAGTTACTCCCCCCTCTGTCAGTTACTCCCACCTCTGTCAGGTACTCCCCCCCTCTGTCAGGTACTCCCCCCTCTGTCAGGTACTCCCCCCTCTGTCAGTTACTCCCCCCCTCTGTCAGGTACTCCCCCCTCTGTCAGGTACTCCCCCCCTCTGTCACGTACTCCCCCTCTGTCAGGTACTCACCCCCTCTGTCAGGTACTCCCCCCTCTGTCAGGTACCTCCCCCCCTCTGTCATGTACTCCCCCCTCTGTCAGGTACTCCCCCCCCTCTGTCACGTACTCCCCCTCTGTCAGGTACTCCCCCCCTCTGTCAGGTACTCACCCTCTGTCAGGTACTCCCCCCTCTGTCACGTACTTCCCCCTCTGTCAGGTACTCCCCCCTCTGTCAGGTACTCCCCCCCTCTGTCAGGTACGCCCCCCTCTGTCAGTTACTCCTCCCTTTGTCAGGTACTTCCCCCTCTGTCAGGTACTCCCCCCTCTGTCAGCTACCCCACTCTGTCAGCCACTCCCCCTATGTCAACCACTCCCCCTCTGTCAGTAACCCCCCCTCTGTAAGCCACTTCCCCTCTGTCAGTAACCCCCTCTGTCAGCTATCCCCTCTGTAAGTTACTCCCACCTCTGTCAGGTACTTCCCCCCTCTGTCAGGTACTCCCCCCCTCTGTCAGGTACTTCCCCCCCTCTGTCAGGTACTTCCCCCCTCTGTCAGTACTCCCCCCTCTGTCAGGTACTCCCCCCCTCTGTCAGGTACTCCCCCCCTCTGTCATGTACTCCCCCTCTGTCAGGTACTCCCCCCCTCTGTCACGTACTCCCCCTCTGTCAGGTACTCACCCCCTCTGTCAGGTACTCACCCCTCTGTCAGGTACTCCCCCCTCTGTCAGGTACTCCCCCCCTCTGTCAGTTACTCCCCCCTCTGTCACTCCCCCTCTGGTACTCCCCCCCTCTGTCATGTACTCCCCCCTCTGTCAGGTACTCCCCCCCTCTGTCACGTACTTCCCCCTCTTTCAGGTACTCCCCCCTCTGTCAGGTACTCCCCCCTCTGTCAGGTACTCCCCCTCTGTCAGGTACTCCCCCCTCTGTCAGGTACTCCCCCCTCTGTCAGGTACTCCCCCCTCTGTCAGGTACTCCCCCCTCTGTCACGTACTTCCCCCTCTGTCAGGTACTCCCCCCTCTGTCAGGTACTCCCCCCTCTGTCAGGTACTCCCCCCTCTGTCACGTACTCCCCCTCTGTCAGGTACTCCCCCCCTCTGTCAGGTACTCTCCCCCCTCTGTCAGGTACTCCCCCCTCTGTCAGGTACTCCCCCCTCTGTCAGGTACTCCCCCCCTCTGTCAGGTACTCCACTCCCCCCCTGTCAGGTACTCCCCCCTCTGTCAGGTACTCCCCCCTCTGTCAGGTACTCCCCCCTCTGTCAGGTACTCCCCCCTCTGTCACGTACTTCCCCCTCTGTCAGGTACTCCCCCTCTGTCAGGTACTCCCCCCTCTGTCAGGTACTCCCCCCTCTGTCAGGTACTCCCCCCTCTGTCAGGTACTCCCCCCTCTGTCACGTACTTCCCCCTCTGTCAGGTACTCCCCCCTCTGTCAGGTACTCCCCCCTCTGTCACGTACTTCCCCCTCTGTCAGGTACTCCCCCCTCTGTCAGGTACTCCCCCCTCTGTCACGTACTTCCCCCTCTTTCAGGTACTCCCCCCTCTGTCAGGTACTCCCCCCTCTGTCACGTACTCCCCCTCTGTCAGTTACTCCCCCTCTGTCAGGTACTCCCCCCCTCTGTCAGGTACTCCCCCCCCTGTCAGCTACTCCCCCCTGTCAGCTACTCCCCCCTCTCTGTCAGGTACTCCCCCCTCTCTGTCAGTAACCCCCCTCTTTCAGCTACACCTCCCCTCTGTCAGCTACACCCCCTCTCTTACCACCTTTATCTCTCACCCCTCCTCCTTCTCGGCCCCCTTCTCTCTCTAACCCCACTCCCCCCCCCTCACACCCTTAATCCCCTCCACCCCACTCTTTCTCACCCCCTCTCTCTTCTGCCTCCTTACCCCCTTACCTTCCCCTTTCTCACCTCCCTCCCCCACCTCTTTTCCCCCCTTAGGGGGTGCACAAGTTGGGATGTTTTGATTCCTGTGTCCTGCCGACACACTGGGCTCGGCGATGCAGCACCTGCCTCTACTTTGCCTTCTCTCCAAGCCCCGCCCCCCCCCCACACACAATGGAAGTAAAGAAGGACAATAGCACTACAGTAGAGCAGTTTCGCTCCGCCCCCAAACTCCGCCTCTGACACTTCCTGGCATGGCATGAGGGTCTTTAGGGGCAGGGGACACTGATGGAGGGGCGGGGGGTTCCCTGACCTAATAGAGGTCTATGAGGGGTGGTTCAGATATAAGGGGACCTAATGGGGATCCTCTATGGGGGACCCCTAAATTATGGAGGGGGTAACACTGACCCATATTTTATGAAGGGGGGGCGACAATGACCCCTGTGTTATAGGAGGTAACTGTCCAATAAAGCGTGCCTCATTATTGCTCTCCTTAGTTCCCCCCGAAAATAAGACCTAGCGTTATTTTCCAGGAGGGCTGCAATATAAACCCTCCCCCTGAAAATAAGCCCTACCCTGAAAATAAGACCTAGCATTGTTTTTTCAGGAGGGCTGCAATATAAGCCCTCCCCCTGAATATAAGCCCTTCCCCGAAAATAAGACCTAGCGTTATTTTCCAGGAGGGCTGCAATATAAGCCCCCCCGAAAATAAGCCCTACCCCTGAAAAAAGACCTAGCGTTATTTTCCAGGAGGGCTGCAATATAAACCATCCCCCTGAAAATAAGCCCTACCCTGAAAATAAGAACTAGCATTTTTTTTTCAGGAGGGCTGCAATATAAGCCCTCCCCCTGAAAATAAGCCCTTCCCCAAAAATAAGACCTAGCGTTATTTTCCAGGAGGGCTGCAATATAAACCCTCCCCCTGAAAATAAGCCCTACCCTGAAAATAAGACCAAGCATTTTTTTTCAGGAGGGCTGCAATATAAGCCCTCCCCCTGAAAATAAGCCCTTCCCCGAAAATAAGACCTAGCGTTATTTTCCAGGAGGGCTGCAATATAAACCCCCCCTGAAAATAAGCCCTACCCTGAAAATAAGACCTAGCGTTATTTTCCAGGAGGGCTGCAATATAAACCCTCCCCTGAAAATAAGCCCTTCCCCCGAAAATAAGACCTAGCTTTATTTTCCAGGAGGGCTGCAATATAAGCCCTCCCCCTGAAAATAAGCCCTCCCCCCGAAAATAAGACCTAGCGTTATTTTCCAGGAGGGCTGCAATATAAGCCCCCCTGAAAATAAGCCCTACCCCGAAAAAAAGACCTAGCGTTATTTTCCAGGAGGGCTGCAATATAAGCCCTCCCCTGAAAATAAGCCCTACCCCAAAAATAAGACCTAGCGTTATTTTCCAGGAGGAAAACGCCCCTGTCCCCTCGGTCGCTCGCGCTCAGAAGCGAATGCACACGTAAGTCCCGCCCACATATGTAAACGCTGTTTAAACCACACATGTGAGGTGTCGCCGCGTGCGTCAGAGCGAGAGCAACAATTCTAGCTCCAGACCTCCTCTGTAACTCTAAACTGGTAACCTGTAAAAAATGTTCAAAGCGTCGCCTATGGAGATTTTTAAGTAGTGAAGTTTGGCGCCATTCCATGAGTGTGCGCCATTATAAAGCGTGACGTGTTGGGTATCTATTTACTCGGCGTAACTTCATCTTTCACATTATACAAAGAAATTGGGCCGACTTTACTGTTTTGTTATTTTTTTAATTCATTAAACCGTTTTTTTCCCCCCCAAAAAAAAGGCGTTTGAAAAATGATTGCGCAAATACGGTGCGAGATAAAACGTTACAATGACCGCCATTTTATTCCCTGGGGCGTCTGGTAAAAAAAACATATCTAATGTTTGGGGGTTCTGAGTGAAAGAAAGCTGATTTGTACATGGAGGAGAGGCGGGCCGGAATAAGCCCCCGGTATGGAGGTGGGGGTAAAAGCCCCCCGGGATGGAGGTGGGGATAAAAGCCCCCCGGTATGGAGGTGGGGATAAAAGCCCCCCGGGATGGAGGTGGGGGTAAAAGCCCCCCGGGATGGAGGTGGGGGTAAAAGCCCCCCGGGATGGAGGTGGGGATAAAAGCCCCCGGAATGGAGGTGGGGGTAAAAGCCCCCCGGTATAGAGGTGGGGATAAAAGCCCCCCGGGATGGAGGTGGGGATAAAAGCCCCCCGGTATGGAGGTGGGGATAAAAGCCCCCCGGGATGGAGGTGGGGGTAAAAGCCCCCCGGGATGGAGGTGGGGGTAAAAGCCCCCCGGGATGGAGGTGGGGATAAAAGCCCCCGGAATGGAGGTGGGGGTAAAAGCCCCCCGGTATAGAGGTGGGGATAAAAGCCCCCCGGGATGGAGGTGGGGATAAAAGCCCCCCGGTATGGAGGTGGGGATAAAAGCCCCCCGGGATGGAGGTGGGGGTAAAAGCCCCCCGGTATAGAGGTGGGTATAAAAGCCCCCCGGTATGGAGGTGGGTATAAAAGCCCCCCGGTATGGAGGTGAGGATAAAAGCCCCCCGGTATGGAGGTGGGGATAAAAGCCCCCGGAATGGAGGTGGGGATAAAAGCCCCCCGGTATAGAGGTGGGTATAAAAGCCCCCCGGTATGGAGGTGGGGATAAAAGCCCCCCGGATGGAGGTGGGGGTAAAAGCCCCCCGGGATGGAGGTGGGGATTAAAGCCCCCCGGGATGGAGGTGGGGATAAAAGCCCCCCGGTATGGAGGTGGGGATAAAAGCCCCCCGGGATGGAGGTGGGGGTAAAAGCCCCCCGGGATGGAGGTGGGGGTAAAAGCCCCCCGGGATGGAGGTGGGGATAAAAGCCCCCGGAATGGAGGTGGGGGTAAAAGCCCCCCGGTATAGAGGTGGGGATAAAAGCCCCCCGGGATGGAGGTGGGGATAAAAGCCCCCCGGTATGGAGGTGGGGATAAAAGCCCCCCGGGATGGAGGTGGGGGTAAAAGCCCCCCGGTATAGAGGTGGGTATAAAAGCCCCCCGGTATGGAGGTGGGTATAAAAGCCCCCCGGTATGGAGGTGAGGATAAAAGCCCCCCGGTATGGAGGTGGGGATAAAAGCCCCCGGAATGGAGGTGGGGATAAAAGCCCCCCGGTATAGAGGTGGGTATAAAAGCCCCCCGGTATGGAGGTGGGGATAAAAGCCCCCCGGGATGGAGGTGGGGGTAAAAGCCCCCCGGGATGGAGGTGGGGATTAAAGCCCCCCGGGATGGAGGTGGGGATAAAAGCCCCCCGGGATGGAGGTGGGGATAAAAGCCCCCCGGTATGGAGGTGAGGATAAAAGCCCCCCAGGATGGAGGTGGGGATAAAAGCCCCCCGGGATGGAGGTCGGGATAAAAGCCCCTCGGTATGGAGGTGGAGATAAAAGCCCCCCGGGATGGAGGTGGGGATTAAAGCCCCCCGGGATAGAGGTGGGGATAAAAGCCCCCCGGGATGGAGGTGGGGATAAAAGCCCCCCGGGATGGAGGTGGGGATAAAAGCCCCCCGGGATGGAGGTGGGTATAAAAGCCCCCCGGGATGGATGTGGGGATAAAAGCCCCCGGGATGGAGGTGGGGATAAAAGCCCCCCGGTATGGAGGTGGGGATAAAAGCCCCCCGGGATGGAGGTGGGGGTAAAAGCCCCCCGGGATGGAGGTGGGGGTAAAAGCCCTCCGGGATGGAGGTGAGGATAAAAGCCCCCCGGGATGGAGATGAGGATAAAAGCCCCCCCGGTATGGAGGTCGGGATAAAAGCCCCCCGGTATGGAGGTGAGGATAAAAGCCCCCCGGTATAGAGGTGGGGATAAAAGCCCCCGGTATGGAGGTGAGGATAAAAGCCCCCCGGTATGGAGGTGAGGATAAAAGCCCCCCGGTATGGAGGTGGAGGATAAAAGCCCCCCGGGATGGAGGTGGGGATAAAAGCCCCCCGGTATGGAGGTGAGGATAAAAGCCCCCCGGGATGGAGGTGAGGATAAAAGCCCCCCGGTATGGAGGTAAAAGCCCCCCGGGATAAAAGCCCCCCGGTATGGAGGTCGGGATAAAAGCCCCCCGGTATGGAGGTGAGGATAAAAGCCCCCCGGTATGGAGGTGAGGATAAAAGCCCCCCGGTATAGAGGTGAGGATAAAAGCCCCCCGGGATGGAGGTGAGGATAAAAGCCCCCCGGGATGGAGGTGGGGATAAAAGCCCCCCGGGATGGAGGTGGGGATAAAAGCCCCCCGGTATCGGTGATTTGGGCCCCTGGTGATGGAAGTGGGGGGAGGTTTCTCCATTCGGAGGGTGAGGAGTTAAGTTATCCGGCGGGGGGAGGGGGGGCCCTTGGCTGCTCTCCTGTGTGGCCCCTTCTTCCCGGAGAGGAGGACAGATTGGACTCGGGCGGCTCGGAGAAGTTTAATGGCTCTTCAGGGGAAACTCCTCCCCCGAGGAGACGGCAGAGATATAAACTTCCCGGAGATGAGGATCTGCACTCAGACATCGGCCAGGAATGGTGGAGGAGGGGCAGGGGGTCGTCTCCAGGTAAGTACCTTCTGTGGCCCCCCAATCCAGACACACTCAGGGGCCCCTCTGTACCTAGATCTCCATATCACCAAAAGTATTGGGACGCCTGTCTTTACACTCACACACTATATCACCAAAAGTATTGGGACGTCTGTCTTTACACTCACACACTATATCACCAAAAGTATTGGGACGTCTGTCTTTACACACACACACTATATCACCAAAAGTATTGGGACGCCTGTCTTTACACACTCACACTATATCACCAAAAGTATTGGGACGTCTGTCTTTACACTCACACACTATGGGGCTGATTTACTAATGAATGTGCGCTGCGCCGGTACATGCCTTAATTAGTGCGCTGGATGAATCCCTAATTAGGCGCATGAACCGGCGGCAGCAGCAGCGCGATGTGATTGATAACTAAAGCCGCCGCCGAACTCCCTGTATAAGTCTATGGGGGAAAATCTTAATAGTGAATTTTAAAGGCTAATCTGCAAGTTTTGTCCTAAAAAGTGTTTGGGGACCTCAGTCCTGCCCCAGGGGACATGTACCAATGCTTTTTTTATTTTTTAAAACGGCCGTTTTTTCGGGAGCAGTGATTTTAATAATGCTAAAAGTGCAATAATAAAAGTGTAATTTTCCTTTAAATTTCGTACTATGGGGGGCTCTAATGTCAGCATGTGAAAAAGCGCACGTTTCCCGTGGTTAGAACTGTCTCTGCACAAAATGTCATTTTTCAAAGCAAAAAAGCCATTTAAAACTGACTCGCGGCTATAATGAATTGTCGGCTCCCGGCAATTGCAGGAGAATTCATTCATTAAAAAAAGGGAAAAAAAAGCGTGGGGGTCCCCCCAAATTCAATAACCAGACCCTTTAGGTCTGGTATGGATATTAAGGGGAACCCCGCCGTCAATTTAAAAAAAAAATGACGTGGGGTTCCCCCCAAATATCCATAACCAGACCCTTCGGGTCTGGTGTGGAATTTAAGGGGAACTCCACTCCAAATTAAAAAAAAAAATGGCGTGGAGTCCCCCCTAAAATCCACACCAGACCCCTTATCCGAGCACGTTGACCTGGCCGGCCGCAGAAAAGAGGGGGGGACAGAGCGCGGCCCCCCCCCTCTCCTGAACCGCACCAGGCCACATGCCCTCAACATTGGGAGGGTGTTTTGGGGTGCCCCCCAAAACACCTTGTCCCCATGTTGATGAGGACAAGGGTCTCTTCCCCACAACCCTTGCCCGGTGGTTGTGGGGGTCTGCGGGCGGGAGGCTTATCGAAATCTGGAAGACCCCTTTAACAAAGGGGCCCCCCAGATCCCGGCCCCCCCCCTGTGTGAAATGGTAATGGGGTACCTTGTACCTCTACCATTTCACGAGAAAAAAAATGTAAAGGGTTAAAAAAGACAAGAGCCGGTTTTTGACAAGTCCTTTATTATCTTCTTTCTTCTTTCCTTCGGGTTTCTTCTTCCTCCTCCTTCTTCTTCCTCTGCTTCTGTCTTGGGTCTTCTATTCCCGCATCTTGCCCGGCGTGTTCTTCCATCTTCTTCCGCTGTTCTTCTCGTCCGCATCTTCTTCTCCTTCTTGTTCTTCTTCGCCGGAGCGGCCGCTTCCAATTGAAATCCCCGCTGTCTGCCGGACCACGCCCCCCTCTGACGCCACGGGCAAGCTCTTAGGAGTGTGCTGCAAGTGCGTCCGAGGGGGGCGTGGTCACATGTCAGAGGGCGGGCAATTCAATTTGAAGCTTGTGCGCGGCTTTTTCTTTGCCAGAGTCGCCGCTTCCAATTGAATTGCCCGCTTTCTGGAACATGTGACCACGCCCCCCTCTGACGCACAGGCACCACACGGGGACTTTCCTAAGAGCTTGTCCGTGGCGTCAGAGGGGGGCGTGGTCCGGCAGACAGCGGGGATTTCAATTGGAAGCGGCCGCTCCGGCAAAGAAGAAGAAGAAGGAGAAGATGCGGACGAGAAGGACAGCGGAAGAAGATGGAAGAACACGCCAGTCAAGATGCGGGAATAGAATACCCAAGACAGAAGCAGAGGAAGAAGAAGGAGGAGGAAGAAGAAACCCGAAGGAAAGAAGAAAGAAGATAATAAAGGACTTGTCCAAAACCGGCTCTTGTCTTTTTTAACCCCTTACATATTTTTTACTCGTGAAATGGTAGAGGTACAAGGTACCCCATTACCATTTCACACAGGGGGGGGGCCGGGATCTGGGGGGCCCCTTTGTAAAAGGGGTCTTCCAGATTTCGATAAGCCTCCTGCCCGCAGACCCCCACAACCACCGGGCAAGGGTTGTGGGGAAGAGACCCTTGTCCTCATCAACATGGGGACAAGGTGTTTTGGGGGGCACCCCAAAACACCCTCCCAATGTTGAGGGCATGTGGCCTGGTGCGGTTCAGGAGAGGGGGGGGGCCGCGCTCTGTCCCCCCCTCTTTTCTGCGGCCGGCCAGGTCAACGTGCTCGGATAAGGGGTCTGGTGTGGATTTTAGGGGGGACTCCACGCCATTTTTTTTTTAATTTGGGGTGGAGTTCCCCTTAAATTCCACACCAGACCCGAAGGGTCTGGTTATGGATATTTGGGGGGAACCCCACGTCATTTTTTTAATAAATTGACGGCGGGGTTCCCCTTAATATCCATATCAGACCTGAAGGGTCTGGTTATTGAATTTGGGGGGACCCCCACGTCATTTGAATAATTATTTTAAAATTCGTACCATGGGGGGGGGGGAGGAATGTCAGCAGGTGAATAAAGTGCACTTTTCCTGTGGTTAGAAATATGTCTTTGCACAAAATGACATTCTGAAAAAAACAAATAAAAAAAAAAAAAGCCATTTAAAACTGACTCGCGGCAATAATGAATTGTCAGCTCCTGGAAATTGCAGGAGAATTCATTCATAAAAAAACGAAAACAAAAAGCGTGGGGGTCCCCCCAAATTCAATAACCAGACCCTTTAGGTCTGGTATGGATATTAAGGGGAACCCCGCCGTCAATTTAAAAAAAAATGACGTGGGGGTCCCCCCAAATATCCATAACCAGACCCTTCAGGTCTGGTGTGGAATTTAAGGGGAACTCCACCTCCAAATTAAATAAAAAATGGCGTGGAGTCCCCCCTAAAATCCACACCAGACCCCTTATCCGAGCACGTTGACCTGGCCGGCCGCAGAAAAGAGGGGGGGACAGAGCGCGGCCCCCCCCCCTCTCCTGAACCGCACCAGGCCACATGCCCTCAACATTGGGAGGGTGTTTTGGGGTGCCCCCCAAAACACCTTGTCCCCATGTTGATGAGGACAAGGGTCTCTTCCCCACAACCCTTGCCCGGTGGTTGTGGGGGTCTGCGGGCAGGAGGCTTATCGACATCTGGAAGACCCCTTTAACAAAGGGGCCCCCCAGATCACCCCCCCCCCCCCTGTGTGAAATGGTAATGGGGTACCTTGTACCTCTACCATTTCACGAGAAAAAAAAAGTGTCAGTGTAAAAAAAGACAAGAGCCGGTTTTTGACAAGTCCTTTATTATCTTCTTTCTTCTTTCCTTCGGGTTTCTTCTTCCTCCTCCTTCTTCTTCCTCTGCTTCTGTCTTGGGTCTTCTATTCCCGCATCTTGCCCGGCGTGTTCTTCCATCTTCTTCCGCTGTCCTTCTCGTCCGCATCTTCTTCTTCTTCTTCTTCGCCGGAGCGGCCGCTTCCAATTGAAATCCCCGCTGTCTGCCGGACCACGCCCCCCCTCTGACGCCACGGGCAAGCTCTTAGGAAAGTCCCCGTGTGGTGCCAGTGCGTCAGAGGGGGGCGTGGTCACATGTTCCAGAAAGCGGGCAATTCAATTGGAAGCGGCGACTCTGGCAAAGAAAAAGCCGCGCACAAGCTTCAAATTGAATTGGCCGCCCTCTGACATGTGACCACGCCCCCCTCTGACGCACTTGCAGCACACTCCTAAGAGCTTGCCCGAGGCGTCAGAGGGGGGGGGCGTGGTCCGGCAGACAGCGGGGATTTCAATTGGAAGCGGCCGCTCCGGCGAAGAAGAAGAAGAAGGAGAAGATGCGGACGAGAAGAACAGCGGAAGAAGATGGAAGAACACGCCGGGCAAGATGCGGGAATAGAAGACCCAAGACAGAAGCAGAGGAAGAAGAAGGAGGAGGAAGAAGAAACCCGAAGAAAAGAAGAAAGAAGATAATAAAGGACTTGTCAAAAACCGGCTCTTGTCTTTTTTAACCCTTTACATTTTTTTTCTCGTGAAATGGTAGAGGTACAAGGTACCCCATTACCTTTTCACACAGGGGGGGGGCCGGGATCTGGGGGGCCCCTTTGTTAAAGGGGTCTTCCAGATTTCGATAAGCCTCCTGCCCGCAGACCCCCACAACCACCGGGCAAGGGTTGTGGGGAAGAGACCCTTGTCCTCATCAACATGGGGACAAGGTGTTTTGGGGGGCACCCCAAAACACCCTCCCAATGTTGAGGGCATGTGGCATGGTGCGGTTCAGGAGAGGGGGGGGGCCGCGCTCTGTCCCCCCCTCTTTTCTGCGGCCGGCCAGGTCAACGTGCTCGGATAAGGGGTCTGGTGTGGATTTTAGGGGGGACTCCACGCCATTTTTTTTTTTATTTGGAGTGGAGTTCCCCTTAAATTCCACACCAGACCTGAAGGGTCTGGTTATGGATATTTGGGGGGAACCCCACGTCATTTTTTTTAAAAATTGATGGCGGGGTTCCCCTTAATATCCATACCAGACCTAAAGGGTCTGGTTATTGAATTTGGGGGGACCCCCACGCTTTTTTTTTGGTGTTTTTAATGAATGAATTCTCCTGCAAATTCCAAGAGCTGACAATTCATTATTGCCGCGAGTCAGTTTTAAATGGCTTTTTTCCTTCAGAATGTCATTTTTCACATGCTGACATTACACCCAGGGCCGCCATCAGGGGGGTACAGGCAGTACACCTGCAGGGCCGCCATTAGGGGGGTACAGGCATTACACCGCCCGGGGGTCCCCAGGGGCCCCCAGGGGCCCGGATGGGAACCACCCTAAAACAAAAAAAACAATTTTTTTTTTTTTTTTTTGTTTAAGGGCTCCGAAGGTCCCCAGGGGCCCGGAGGCCACTAAGGGCCCCAGATGGCAAGCCCTTTTTTTTAAATAAAATATATATATTTAAAAAAAAATATATATTTTTTTAATATATTTGTTTATTTTTTTTTAAGGAAAGGGCCCAGAGGTCCCCAGGGCCCTGGAAGGCTACCCCCTTGTTTTTTTACTTTTTTTCGATAAATGTTATATTTAAAAAATATATATATATGTATTTTCTCTCTTTTGTATTTTTATTTGATAAAGAGCACAGAGGTCCCCAGGGCCCCGGATGGCTACCCCCCTTTTTTATATATATTTTTCTTTATTTCTTATTTCTGTCAAAATTTTTGTAAAGGGCCCCTCCGCTCCTCAATTTGTGGCACCACCCCCCCCCCCGCTTCTCAATTTCATGCGGCAGCACCCCCCCCCCGGTTCTCTGCTCCAGGGGGCCCATGCCTGAAGCTGTGTAAGGGGCCCCAAAATTCATGATGGCGGCCCTGTACACCTGTAAGGGGCCCGGGGGTCCGGAGGTGCCCAGATGCCTGGAGGCCCCCCAGCGCCCCAGATGGTAACCCCCCTCTTTTTTTTTTTGTATATATATTTGTTAGTTGGTTTTTGTAGGATTTTTTATTAAAGGGCCAATTTTTGGAATTTAATATTTTTTTGCAGTCTGGAGGTCCCCAGGGCCCCGGGTGGCAACCCCCCAAATTTTTTGTTATTAAAGGGCCAATGTTTTGGTTTAGGGGTCTGGAGGTCCCCAGTGGCCTGGTCCCCAGTGGCCCGGAGATCCCAGGGCTCCAGATGACAACCCCCCACCTTTACAAAAAAAAAAAAAAAAAAAACATATGATATATTTTTTGGTTATTTTTTAAACATATATATATATAATATAATTTTGAAAGCTCCCAGAGGGCCCCAGATGACAACCTTTTTGCTTCTAAAAATGTTATAAACATTTTCCCCAGGTTTGTTACTTTTTACTTTAATTTCTTTTTTAAAGTGTATTTTGTGCGTGAAGTCGAGAGAGAGAGGAGCTGGACTTGCAATCGCCATCCTTCTCCATGCCCCCGGTGGCAATGGTGGGTGTGAGGGGGGCCTCCCACTCACCCCACCTGCTACACTTGGGAGCCCGATGGGACAGAGGGACTCCCCCTATGAAGGAGTGTAGCCCACCCAGCCAGCCCTGTAGGTCCTTCACCTCCCTTTATTTTAGGAGACCTCATGGCCAAAGTGTGTGCAAGTGTGGTGTTTTTTTTGTGGGGGGGGGGGGGGGTGGGCATACTAAGCACAGGCGTACCTTGCATAGCACACCCACCGGGAGCCGGGCTGACACCACCAAACTCAATTCATATGTAGCCGAGACCGGGATCCGAACCCTTGGCTGCAGAGGTGAATGGCTTGTCAGCGCAGTGCCATTCACGTTGAGCCACCACAGCTCCCACCCAATGTTATTTTTTTTTTAGATTTTTGGTAGTTATTTTTTATTAAAGGGCCCAGAGCTCCCAAGGCAACCCCCTTTTTTATTATTTTATATATGTAGATATTGTAATTTATTTTTCATTAAAGAGCCCAGAAGTTTCTTTTTATTAAAGGGCCCAGTGGTCCCCAGGGCCCCCGGATGGCTACCACCCTTTTTAATATATATTTTTCTATATGTATTTTTTAGTAAAGGAACCCCCCGCTTATCAAATTGCGGCAGCCCCCCCCCCTTCTTAATATCAGGCGGCACCCCCCCCCCCTATTCTCTGCTCCAGGGGGCCCATGCCTGAAGCTGTGTAAGGGGCCCCATAATTCCTGATGGCGCCCCTAATTGCCTCCCCCCCCCCATGGTACGAAATTTCAAGGAATTTTTCACTTTTATTGGTGCACTTTAACCACTTCCATACCGCGCCTATTCTGGCACTTCTCTCCTTCATGTAACAATTATATTTTCTTCCTTGAAACTTACTCAGGACCCCCAAACATTATATATATTTTATTAACAAACACCCTAGGGAATAAAGTGGCGGCCATTTTTTCGGACACATTTCCAACAGTATTTGTGCCAAAAATTTTCTAACGTTTTTTTTTTTTTTGGCTTTCCAAAAAAAAACCTGTTTCATGAATGACAAAATAAGAAAGCAGTAAAGCTAGGCCAATTTTTAGGGATAAGGTGAAAGATGATGTTACACCGAGTAAATAGATACCTAACTTGTCACGCTTTCATATTGCGCACACTCATGGAATGGCGCTAAACTTCGTTATTAAAAATCTCCATAGGCAACGCTTGACTTTTTTTCTCAGGTTACCACTTTTGAGTTACAGAGGAGGTCTAGTGCTAACATTATTGCTCTCACTCTAACGCACGCTATGATACCTCACATGTGGGGTTTGAAGGATGTTTACATATGTGGGTGGGACTTGCATGCGTGTTCGCTTCTGAGTGCGAGCTACTAGGGACAGGAGCATTTAAATTCCTTTGTTATTTTATTTTTTTACTTAATATTTTATTTTTTGCACTTGTTTGTCCCTTTGTTTGTATTATTTTTCACTTTTCTTCCTATTACAAGGAATGTAAACATCCCTTGTAATAGGACTAGTGTGTGACAGGTCCTCTTTATAGAGAAAGGCGGGGTCAATTAGACCCCACATCTGTCCTCCAGGCTGGAAATCATGGAATTGGTAAAAAAAAAAACATCTCATGCTTTCAGCTGCAATCATGTTCGTTCAGCACAGTAGCGTAGTGTGTAGCATGTTCACCTAGCAGCAAAAGGGTTGCTGGTTCGAATCCCGCCCGTGACACTATCTGCCTGGAGTTTGCATGTTCTCCCTGTGCGGGTTTCCTCCCACAATCTAAAAACATGCTGTAAATTGGATCCTGTCTAAATAAGCCCTAATATGCAGTAGGATATTTAGGTTTTGTGCTTCCCTAGGCCTGACCAAATTTTGGCACCCCCCTAATAGAAAAATGACCCACCCTTCCTGTCAAGGCCACACCCTGTTTTTTTATGACCCACCCAGGAATTTTCAGGGGACACACACAAGTTCTGTGGGGGGGGACTTGGGGGGGCCCTTAATTTGCCTACTTTTTCGATCACTTCCTGTTTGGCTATGGGGCAGGAAGTGAAGGCCAATCTCCCCAAACGGACAGGGATAATACAAAATAAACTGACAGAGCTTCTAACCCCCCCCCCCCCCCCCACCAACTCTATCCAAAATGAAAGAAATCCAAAAAATAAAAGTGATGATTATTGTTCCAGTTTAACCCCAAATTTCAGATCATTTTATTGAGAGGCTTAAGAAAATATAACCATGCCAATAGGCCAGGATCCAGCGTTGCTAATATGTATGAATGTGTGTTAGGGACCCCCACAAACACCACCCAATGTTAAATCAACTATTTTCATGTTTGTTTTGGGGATGCCTGCACCCCTGATAGGGTAAAGACACCTCACAAATGTTGTCACTTTCTACTTAATTCATTCACTTCCTGCCACACAGCCAAACAGGAAGTGAGGGAAACACCTGAGTAATGTTTTGTTGGGGACACACAGATCAATATAAATAGTTTCCCATTTTGGAAATGGCATTTTGCTGTGTACACCCCAAATTAGTAGGAATCTTGGACTTTGGGGTCCATTTACTAAAGGCAAATCCACTTTGCACTACAAGTGGACAAGCAAGGAAGAAAACTCTAAACTTGGCGGGATTGGAAGTAAAAACCATCAGTGCTTCCCTTCTGATTTTCATTGCCTACGCTTCTACTGCAGAGCGGCTTTGCCTTTACTAAACCCCAAAATAACTAATCATTTGGGGTGTACACTGCAGTGCAATTTGCTTAATGGTGACACTAGTTAGATTGACCTGTGCCCCGAAGAAAAGACCATTGGTAGGGTTTTAACCTCACTTCCTGTTCAGCTGTGTGACAGGAAGTGAAGCCAATTTTAGGAAAAGGGACACAAAGCCCAGCCTAAAAACACTAGCAGGGGTTCTAACACTCAATTGGCTTCCCTCAAACAACCCACAATTAGAATAGGATTGTCTTGTGCTAGTTTCAAGCACAGCGCTGTAAATCAGCACTTCAAGCCTGTCCACCAATACACCCCCCCCCCCCCCCCCCCTCCAACAGGCCCTGTTTGCAGCTTTTCCTACATCTTGCACATGTGCTTTAAAAAGTCAGTCTGGACATCAGTTCTAGGAAACAATACTTACCGCTTTGTCCTTCCTTTTCTGGTGACTAAACATTTCATGCATACACACCAGGAAAGAGCTTAGAGACAAATCACACTTGATGGTTTAGGCCCAAACTAGTTCAGCTGCAGCGGTTGAAATCCATAGCAGGAAAAAAATATCACAAAACAAACTTCAAAATTTGAAAGTAATTTTATTGGTCCACAAAACAAGGAAAGCAAAAAAAAAAATTACAAATAAACACACCAAAAATATATAAAAAACACCTAAAAACAAAAAAGACCAACGTTTATTTCACAGTCATTGGAAAATAAATCATGCTTTTGAAATAACAGGATAGACCCACAGGATTAAAACATTAGTCATTAACATCTTGAGAAACATTTAGCAAAATTATGTAGCAGAGAAAACATCAAAAAATACAAAACTTGCTCCAAAACATCTCTGTTTCACTCCGCCATTCCTTCCAGCCAGCAAATCTGCCCCCTCTGAGGGGCAGCTGACACGTGCAGTATCCACGCTTTTTATAACATGTGTGCTAATGAACCAATTGGAAACACATGAAGAAATGTCAGCCTCTAGTTTGTGTGCACTTGGAACTGCTTACACCTGTTAAGGATGTCCTTAAATTACTAAGCCAAAAAAAGAGCTTTCTGAGCATGCTCAGAAAGATGCAAGTCATTTTCAGGATGAAACTTCCAACTTCTTTTTCTAACTGTTCGAGCATGCCCAGTTCACTCGAAATGCAGTACCAGAATAAAATCTGCAATGGCGGATGAAAGCATTAGAGGTGTTAAATTTTTTTTTGGTCCCCATGAAGTGATGCTTTACAAGCTGAACGGGAGGTCTTATAGAATTTTTACGTAACAAACCTAAATAGTAATAATTTAAACGCCCCTGTCCCTAGTAGCTCGCAGTCAGAAGCGAACAAGCAGCATTTTTATTGTTTCCGGTTACCAGTTTAGATTTACAGATGAGGTCTAGTGCTATAAATATTCCTATTGCTGTTACGCACGCTATGATACCTCACATGTGTGGTTTGAAGAATGTTTCCATATATGGGGGCGGGCCTTAAATGTGTAAGCCCCGCCCACATATTGAACCCCCGTTCAAACCCCACATGTGAGGTATCATAGCGTACGTTAGAGCGAGAGCAATACTTTTAGCACTAGACCTCCTCTGTAAATCTAAACTGGTAACCTGAAACACATAAAAAAGCGTTGCCTATGGGTATTTTCAAGTACTGAAGTTTGGCGCCATTCCATGAGTGTGTGCAATATTAAAGTGTAACATGTTGGGTATCTATTTACTCGGTGTAACATCATCTTTCACATTATGGCCATAAATTGGGCTAACTTTAGTGTATTCTTAATTTGTAACCACTTGAGCCCCAGAGCATATTACTGGTCACTGACGGGGCCATTTTTTGCATTTCAACACTGCGTCATTTTGACTGACAATTGCGTGGTTGTGCGACGTGGCCCCCAAAAAAATTGGGCGTCCTCATCCTGCCCCCCCCCCCCCCCCCCCTAAAAATTCAATTTTTTTTTTTTGTTGGTGGTATTTGATGATCACCTCTGCGTTTTTTCTTATTTTTGCTTGACCCAAAAATATAGCGACAATTTGGTAACTAAAAAAACATCTTTTTTACGGTTTGCTATAATAAATCTCCCCCAAAATATATTCAAAAAATGTTTGCCCTCAGTTTAGGCCGATAAGTATTCTTGGACATCTTTTTGGTTGCAAAAAATCACAATAAGCGTTTGATTGGTTTGGGCAAAAGTTCTAAGTAGGGGTTGGTCTTATGGGTTTTTTTTTGAATAATTTTTTGTTTTACTAGTAATGGTGGCTATCATTTGTTTTTTCTGTCTAATGCGACATTGTGGCGGACACATTTTTGTGAGATTTGGCATTTTTGTAGCGAGCAATGGTATATCAATGCATTGCTTACTATAAAAATGACACTGGCAGGGAAGGGGTTAACACTAGGGGCGCGGAAGGGGTTGAATATGTTACCTGGGTGTGTTCTAACTGTAAAGGGGGTGGGACTGTGTAGGGGAAATGACAGATCGCTGTTCATACATTGTAGGGACAGACGAGCAGGCATTCCCCCCCCCCCCCCTGACAGGACCGGGATAAAGGGGAACTCCACCCCAAATTACAAAAAAAAAAACGGCGTGGGGGTCCCCCTTCTGGTGCACAACAGGCTCTTAGATTTGATCTGGAACATAAGGGGTTAAACCCACGCCAAAAAACGGCGTGGGGTTCCCCCTCAGATCCAGACCAAACCCTTCTCCCAGGCACGCAGTCTGGCCGGACAGGAATGGGGGTGGGGACGAGCGAGCGCCCCCCCCCCTCCTGAGCCGTACCAGACCACATGCCCTCGACATGGGGGAGTGTGTGCTGTGGGGGAGGGGGGCACTGCCCCCCCACCCCAAAGCACTCTTGTCCCCATGTCGAAAGGGACAAGAGCCTCTTCCCGACAACCCTGGCCGTTGGTTGTCGGGGTATGCGGGCGGGGGGCTTATCAGAATCTGAGAGCCCCCTATATTAAGGGGGCCCCCAGATTCTGGCCCCCCACCCTATGTGAATGAGTATGGGGTACATCGTACCCCTACCCATTCACCGGGTGGAAAAGTGTAAACACAAAAAAAAACACACAGAAAAAAATAATTTATTAGTCAGCTCCGGGGGTCTTCTGCCGGGACCCCCCACCACCAGCCCATTGGGCCCCGGGCTTCGCCGTCTTCTGCCGGGGGGGGACACCCACCGATGATCTCCGCCATGTCCAGCCAGGCCCCCACCCCAAAATTAGCTCTTTCACATCCGGGGGGGGCCGGCCGAAAGAAGCAGAGAACAACGGGGGCGGAGCCCCTCGGTCTTCCAGACGTTTTCTGCCGGGGGGGCTCCAGCCCCGCACCGGTCTTCGCCGCCGCCTTCCGCCGGGGGGGGACACCCACCGATGCTCTCGGCCATGTTCGGCCAGGCCCCCTACCCCAAACAAAGCTCTTTTACATCCGGGGGGGGCCGGCGGAAATGGCGGAGAACAACGGGGGGCGAAACCCCTCCTCGGTCTTCGCCTTCCGCCGGGGGGGTACACCTACCCCCCCCCCGGTCTTCGCCGCCGCCTTCCGCCGGGGAGAGAGACACCCACCGATGCTCTCCGCCATGTTCGGCCAGGCCCCCTACCCCAAACAAAGCTCTTTTACATCCGGGGGGGGCCGGCGGAAATGGCGGAGAACAACGGGGGCGTCGCCACTCCTCGGTCTTCTAGCCGTCTTCTGCCGGGGGGGGGAAACACCCACCCATGCTCTCCGCCATGCTCGACTGTGCCCCCACCCCAAAATGAAGCTCTTTTACATCCGGGGGGGGCCGGCCAAAAACAGCGGAGAACAACGGGGGTGTCGCCCCACCTCGGGCTCCTCCCAGGGCTTCTTTCGCCGTCTTCCGCCGGAGGGCGCCACTCTCCGGGCTTCTCGACGTTGTCTTCCGCCGCGGGGGCCAGGCCTTCTTCTTTGCCGCCCCCCTCGATTTTTTCGGCCTGGACGGGGGTCGTACATCCCATCCAGGACTTGGACGTGGCGGGCTTCTCGTCGCCGTCTTCTGCCGCTGCCCCCTTAACCACGAAGCTCCGTGCTTGTTTGATGAGGGCAGCGGGCTTCCGTCGTCTTCTCCGGGGCGAGGGTCGTACATCCCACCCCGGATTTCGTCGCCGTCTTCTGCCGCTGCCCCCTTCACCACGAAGCTCCGTGCTTGTTTGATGAGGGCAGCGGGCTTCCGTCGCAGTCTTCCGCCGCGGGGTGACACTCGCGGGCTTCTTCTTCCATTCGATGTTGACACGGCGAGGTCCGGCGCTGAAATGCCTTCTGAGCGGCGGGCAAGGACTTATATTGGCATTGGGCGTGGGCGTGGTTATGCCAACATGTGACCTTAACCCATGTGACAGTGATGTCACGTCACATCACTGTCACATGGGTTAAGGTCACATGTTGGCATAACCACGCCCACGCCCAATGCCAATATAAGTCCTTGCCCGCCGCTCAGAAGGCATTTCAGCGCCGGACCTCGCCGTGTCAACATCGAATGGAAGAAGAAGCCCGCGAGTGTCACCCCGCGGCGGAAGACTGCGACGGAAGCCCGCTGCCCTCATCAAACAAGCACGGAGCTTCGTGGTGAAGGGGGCAGCGGCAGAAGACGGCGACGAAATCCGGGGTGGGATGTACGACCCTCGCCCCGGAGAAGACGACGGAAGCCCGCTGCCCTCATCAAACAAGCACGGAGCTTCGTGGTGAAGGGGGCAGCGGCAGAAGACGGCGACGAGAAGCCCGCCACGTCCAAGTCCTGGATGGGATGTACGACCCCCGTCCAGGCCGAAAAAATCGAGGGGGGCGGCAAAGAAGAAGGCCTGGCCCCCGCGGCGGAAGACAACGTCGAGAAGCCCGGAGAGTGGCGCCCTCCGGCGGAAGACGGCAAAAGAAGCCCTGGCCCCTAGTAGGAGCCAGGCAGAACCCGGCGACGAAATCCGGGGTGGGATGTACGACCCTCGCCCCGGAGAAGACGACGGAAGCCCGCTGCCCTCATCAAACAAGCACGGAGCTTCGTGGTGAAGGGGGCAGCGGCAGAAGACAGCGACGAGAAGCCCGCCACGTCCAAGTCCTGGATGGGATGTACGACCCCCGTCCAGGCAGAAGAATTTGAAGGGGGCGGCGGAAGACCCTCAAAAGTGAAAACGTTCACCAGGTGAATGGGTAGGGGTACGATGTACCCCATACTCATTCACATAGGGTGGGGGCCCGAAATCTGGGGGCCACCTTATTAAACGGGGCTCCCAGATTCTGATTGGCTCCCGCCCGCATACCCCGACAACCAATGGCTAGGGTTGTCGGGAAGAGGCTCTTGTCCCGATCGACATGGGGACAAGAGTGCTTTGGGGTGGGGGGCAGCGCCCCCCTCCCCCAAAGCACACACTCCCCCATGTCGAGGGCATGTGGTCTGGTACGGCTCAGGAGGGGGGGGGCGCTCGCTCGTCCCCACCCCCATTCCTGTCCGGCCAGACTGCATGCCTGGGATGAGGGCTTGGTACGGATCTGGGGGGGAACCCCACGCCGATTTTGGCGTGGGTTAACCCCTCACGTTCCGGACCAAGCCGGAGAGCCTATTGTACCCCTGGGGGGGAAGCCGCGCCGGTTTCACATTTGAAATTTGGCGCGGAGTTCCCCTTCAGTGTCAGCGCAGCCCGAGAACAGCTCGGAGCTTGCCGTGCGCCGCTCCAGGCAGTGCAAACACTGCTACGCCGCCTGGTATTTACCAAGGATTTCCCGGCGTACTGAAGAGGCGCGCGGTAAACTCCGATTTTTCCCTCTGCGCATGCCCAGTATGCAAGTGAACCTTCCGAGGTTCTAGCGTACTTTGCAAGGGCACGGGGATCGGGTCCCAAAAGTCACTTTCCCTTTCAAATCGGCCCGCCACACAAGTTGAAACACATGTCACTACACTTCCCCTGCATCACCCCCCTCCCTCCCCTCATAAACTCCCGCCCGAATCCCCGATGTTTACATTACTAAATGCCGCACGCCAGCTCTGTACTGGCGTGCTGTGCGCCCTCTTCTGGGCGCATTAGGCACTTTAGTAAATGAGGAAACACGCTGCACTGGCAGCTTGTTTCTTTGGTAAATGTCAAAAACAGGTTTACTCCTGCTTGTGCACCATGAGTCTTGGCGCACAGGCTTGGTAAATCAGCCCCTATATCACCAAAAGTATTGGGACGTCTGTCTTTACACACACACTCACACTATATCACCAAAAGTATTGGGACGTCTGTCTTTACACTCACACTATATCACCAAAAGTATTGGGACGTCTGTCTTTACACACACACACACACTATATCACCAAAAGTATTGGGACGTCTGTCTCTACACTCACACTATATCACCAAAAGTATTGGGACGTCTGTCTTTACACACTCTTTATGGACCTTGCTTTGTGCTCGGGTCCAAAACATTTGGTGGAGGGGGGGGTTATGGTGTGGGGTGGAGGGGGGATCATGGTGGGGGGTTGTTTTTCAGGGGTTGGGTTGGCCCCTTAGTTCCAGTGAAGGGAACTCTTAAGGCGCCGCCATACCAAGACATTTTGGACAATTTCATGACCCCCAACTTTGTGGGAGGAGTTTGGGGATGGCCCCTCCCTGTTCCAACATGACTGCTCACCAGTGTACAAAGCAAGGACCATAAAGACATGGGGGAGCGAGTTTGGGGGGGAGGAACTTGACTGGTCTTCAGTTGCACATGATCCCGGTACAACCACTTGAAGTCACCCCAAACACATACAGTGCCTTGAAAAAGTATTCATACCCCTTCTATAGACAGAGCCTAGAAAAAGTATTCATACCCCTCTATAGACAGAGCCTAGAAAAGTATTCATACCCCTTGAAATTCCCCTCATTCTCTCATGTTACAACCAAAAACGTAAATGTATTTTATTGGGATTTTATGTGATAGGCACAACACAAAGTGTCACATAATTGTAAAGTGGAAGGAAAATTATACAAATAAATCTGTGAAAAGTGTGGGGGGAGGAGCATTGGTATGGCGCCCCCCGGAGTCAACACTTTGTAGAACCCCCTTTCTCTACAAGTCTTTTTTGGGGGGGTCTCTACCAGCTTTGCACATCTAGAGAGGGACATTTCTGCCCGTTCTTCTGTGTAAAATATCTCTGTCTCTGTCTGATTGGATGGAGAGCGTCTGTTATCAGCAATTTTCAAGTCTTGCCCACAGATTCTCAATGGGATTTAGGTCTGGACTGTGACTGGGCCATTCTAACACATGAATAGGCTTTGATCCAAACCATTCCATTGTTGCTCTCCCATATACCCCCTGATCACCTCCACACACAGGCACACACCCCCATAAACAAACTTCCAGATCACTCCGCCCCAGGTACCCCCACCCTGATCACACGTCCAAGATCACCACCCCCCCAAAAAACCCACTCTCTCTGTTTACTCCCCCAGACTGTTTACTCCCTCCGCTCTGATCACACCTTCAGGTCCCTCCCTATCAGGTTCGTTACTAGGTGGCAAAAACACCAAGGGCTTCAGCCCTCAGTCTGAGGCTAGCACTGGGGGGGGGGGAATCAAGGGTGGACATGGCATGTTTTTTTTTGGCTGGGCGGTGGGGTTGTGTGACGGGGGGTACGCTCACTTGCTGGTTGCTGCCTGGGTTATGGGTTCCCATAAATAATGACCACTAAACTCACCTACCTGACACATTGACCATTACACTTATCTTAGGCGCTTCCAGACAGACATTGTTCTATAGGGCAATGCTGGCCCATCTAACAAGCACATTGCATTATGGAATATGGGGGAGGGGAGGGAGTAAGAAAATTCTGAATATCCAGATCCAGAATTCGCACACGTGATCCATCTTGTCTTCCCTCCACAGGTGATTGGTTCTGACTCCGACCACACGTCATGGTGGGCACCTCCAATTCCACCTTCTACCTGTCTCACCATGAATTCATCTTGTCTTCCCTTCACAGGTGACTGGTTCTGACTCCGACCACACGTCATGGTGGGCACCTCCAATTCCACCTTCTACCTGTCTCACCAGGAATTCATCTTGTCTTCCCTTCACAGGTGATTGGTTCTGACTACAACCACACGTCATGGTGGGCACCTCCAATTCCACCTTCTACCCATCTCACCATGACTTCATCTTGTCTTCCCTTCACAGGTGACTGGTTCTGACTACAACCACACGTCATGGTGGGCACCAGGAATTCCACCTTCTACCCGTCTCACCAGGAATTCATCTTGTCTTCCCTTCGCAGGTGATTGGTTCTGACTCCAACCACACGTCATGGTGGGCACCAGGAATTCCACCTTCTACCCGTTTCACCATGACTTCATCTTGTCTTCCCTTCACAGGTGACTGGTTCTGACTCCAACCACACGTCATGGGGGGCACCTCCAATTCCACCTTCTACCCATCTCACCATGACTTCATCTTGTCTTCCCTTCACAGGTGACTGGTTCTGACTACAACCACACGTCATGGTGGGCACCTCCAATTCCACCTTCTACCCATCTCACCATGACTTCATCTTGTCTTCCCTTCACAGGTGACTGGTTCTGACTACAACCACACGTCATGGTGGGCACCAGGAATTCCACCTTCTACCCGTCTCACCAGGAATTCATCTTGTCTTCCCTTCGCAGGTGATTGGTTCTGACTCCAACCACACGTCATGGTGGGCACCTCCAATTCCACCTTCTACCCATCTCACCATGAATTCATCTTGTCTTCCCTTCACAGGTGATTGGTTCTGACTCCAACCAACACGTCATGGTGGGCACCTCCAATTCCACCTTCTACCTGTCTCACCAGGAATTCATCTTGTCTTCCATCCACAGGTGATTGGTTCTGACTCCGACCACACGTCATGGTGGGCACCAGGAATTCCACCTTCTACCCGTTTCACCATGACTTCATCTTGTCTTCCCTTCACAGGTGACTGGTTCTGACTACAACCACACGTCATGGTGGGCACCAGGAATTCCACCTTCTACCCGTTTCACCATGACTTCATCTTGTCTTCCCTTCACAGGTGACTGGTTCTGACTCCAACCACACGTCATGGGGGGCACCTCCAATTCCACCTTCTACCCATCTCACCATGACTTCATCTTGTCTTCCCTTCACAGGTGACTGGTTCTGACTACAACCACACGTCATGGTGGGCACCTCCAATTCCACCTTCTACCCATCTCACCATGACTTCATCTTGTCTTCCCTTCACAGGTGACTGGTTCTAACTACAACCACACGTCATGGTGGGCACCTCCAATTCCACCTTCTACCCGTCTCACCAGGAATTCATCTTGTCTTCCCTCCACAGGTGATTGGTTCTGACTCCAACCACACGTCATGGTGGGCACCTCCAATTCCACCTTCTACCCATCTCACCATGACTTCATCTTGTCTTCCCTTCACAGGTGACTGGTTCTAACTACAACCACACGTCATGGTGGGCACCTCCAATTCCACCTTCTACCCGTCTCACCATGACTTCATCTTGTCTTCCCTCCACAGGTGATTGGTTCTGACTACAACCACACGTCATGGTGGGCACCTCCAATTCCACCTTCTACCCATCTCACCATGACTTCATCTTGTCTTCCCTCCACAGGTGATTGGTTCTGACTCCAACCACACGTCATGGTGGGCACCTCCAATTCCACCTTCTACCCATCTCACCATGACTTCATCTTGTCTTCCCTTCACAGGTGACTGGTTCTGACTACAACCACACGTCATGGTGGGCACCTCCAATTCCACCTTCTACCCGTCTCACCAGGAATTCATCTTGTCTTCCCTCCACAGGTGATTGGTTCTGACTCCGACCACACGTCATGGTGGGCACCTCCAATTCCACCTTCTACCCGTCTCACCAGGAATTCATCTTGTCTTTCCTCCACAGGTGATTGGTTCTGACTACAACCACACGTCATGGTGGGCACCTCCAATTCCACCTTCTACCTGTCTCACCAGGAATTCATCTTGTCTTCCCTTCACAGGTGATTGGTTCTGACTCCAACCAACACGTCATGGTGGGCACCGCCAATTCCACCTTCTACCCATCTCACCATGAATTCATCTTGTCTTCCCTCCACAGGTGATTGGTTCTGACTACAACCACACGTCATGGTGGGCACCTGTCAGGAAAAGGTCCATCCGCTGGTACTATTGATATTCTGTCTTGCAGTGCTGCATCCCACCAGCAGGGGTCTCCTGGCAGTTCGGAGCTGTCAGGGGAACTTCCCCCTGCTGGTATATCACCTTTGGGATGCAGTACTGACCTCCACCAGCGGATGGACCCTGGCAGTGTGGAACACCTGGCCTTTGCTCCGTTCAGGTGTGACCTGAACCCAATAAGTACACACACTATAAATACCCGGCGAGTTCAAATAGAACTCGCCCTGGTATCTGTTTACTAACCGGACCCTGAACCTGCTCTGGACCTCTGACCTGACCTGATCTGTCCTGATCCCGATTCCTCTCCTGGACATTTCCTTCCTGCCCCTTCCCTGTCTGCAGCCTCTTTTGATGATTTCTGGTATTTGACCCCGGCTTGGCTCTGGCTTATGATTATTGCATTTCCCCTAAACCTGTATATAGCCTTGTGTTATTCGTGCACTGTTTTCATTTGTTTTCTCACCTTTGTAAATAAACACCTTTTTTCCACTATATACAGTGTTGGTCTCCTCAGTGTAGGCACACAGTCCTGGTCCATCTAGAATCCCTGACAGTATACCAGGGCCATTTTGACCAGACGTGCCTGCATAGGGAACCATCCTGTTGTAGTGCATTTTTGTTGAAACATGGATTTCAATGAAATTACTTACTTTTCTCTGCTAGCAGAGGAGGATGAGGAGTATTGTCGTCAGGTGTTGGAGGGATGGACAAGGGATGAGCTGATGGAAGCCATCCGATCGGCCCATTCCATGGTGGATCTGGGTTATATGTCTTACAATGATGTTCAGCCATTGATCAAGTTATGTGTTAAACCAGCCCTGTCAGTTATTCCAGCTGGAGGTGATGACTTCTCTCCCCCCTTCAGTCCTGACCAAGTTGAATCCCTGGTATGGTTGATGGAGGATGATCCGGCTTATTTTGATGAGCATTATTCCTCCTGTCCCCAGCAAAAGTTATCTGAGTGTATAGATTCTGTGCAGGCTCTGATTAAACAAGGTGTGTGTGAACCAGCCTTTGTTCAACCTGTGCTGCAGGCATGGTCAGATCTCCTGCTTCCAGCCAAGCCACTGCATTCCAGCCCTGCCATTAACCACTTACCTTCCCAAGGTTCTAGCCGTCCATTGCCAATGACAACCTCAGCTATAGCCCAGTTAATTCCGCTTCCCACCAAGTATTACTACCCAATCTCTACTAATTGTACCTACCCTGCCTTTAATCCACCTGTCCGTTCCAGTCCTGCTAGTAACCACCTGCCTTCCCAAGGATCCATCTGTCCATCACCAATGGCAACTCCAGCCCAGATAATTCCACATCCCACCAAATATTACTACCCAGTCTCTACTAATTGTACCTACCCTGCCTTTAATCCACCTGTAACTACTCCACAAAAACCTCCTCCAGTCACCATCCCTTTGTCTCTGCCATACTCCAATCCTTCCTCTTACTTATCTCCATCCTCTTCATACATCACTTCTGTTAACAAACCTGTAGTGACTAAGTCTAAAAAGAAACGGAAGTATTTCCCAACTCATACCATCGTGCCAGTTACCCAGCCTGTCCCAGTGCCCTCTGTTCAACCTGTCCCGGTGCCATCTGTCCCTGTGCCAGCCTGCCACCCTGACGTTCCTGTGCCAGCCTGCCACCCTGACGTTCCTGTGCCAGCCTGCCAACCTGACGTTCCTGTGCCAGCCTGCCAACCTGACGTTCCTGTGCCAGCCTGCCAACCTGACGTTCCTGTGCCAGCCTGCCAACCTGACGTTCCTGTGCCAGCCTGCCAACCTGACGTTCCTGTGCCAGCCTGCCAACCTGACGTTCCTGTGCCAGCCTGCCAACCCGATGTTCCTGTGCCAGCCTGCCAACCTGATGTTGCTGTGCCAGCTTGCCAGTCCGATGACTTCCAGTCCGCTGCCCAGCTTGATGACTTCCAGTCCGCTGCCCAGCTTGATGACTTCCAGTCCGCTGCTGCCCAGCTTGATGACTTCCAGTCCGCTGCTGCCCAGCTTGATGACTTCCAGTCCGCTGCTGCCCAGCTTGATGACTTCCAGTCCGCTGCTGCCCAGCTTGATGACTTCCAGTCCGCTGCTGCCCAGCTTGATGACTTCCAGTCCGCTGCTGCCCAGCTTGATGACTTCCAGTCCCGCTGCTGCCCAGCTTGATGACTTCCAGTCCGCTGCTGCCCAGCTTGATGACTTCCAGTCCGCTGCTGCCCAGCTTGATGACTTCCAGTCCGCTGCTGCCCAGCTTGATGACTTCCAGTCCGCTGCTGCCCAGCTTGATGACTTCCAGTCCGCTGCTGCCCAGCTTGATGACTTCCAGTCCGCTGCTGCCCAGCTTGATGACTTCCAGTCCGCTGCTGCCCAGCTTGATGACTTCCAGTCCGCTGCTGCCCAGCTTGATGACTTCCAGTCCGCTGCTGCCCAGCTTGATGACTTCCAGTCCGCTGCTGCCCAGCTTGATGACTTCCAGTCTGCTGCCCAGCTTGATGACTTCCAGTCTGCTGCCCCGGTTGATGACTTCCAGTCTGCTGCCCCGGTTGATGACTTCCAGTCTGCTGCCCCGGTTGATGACTTCCAGTCTGCTGCCCCGGTTGATGACTTCCAGTCTGCCGCCCCGGTTGATGACTTCCAGTCTGCCGCCCCGGTTGATGACTTCCAGTCTGCCGCCCCGGTTGATGACTTCCAGTCTGCCGCCCCGGTTGATGACTTCCAGTCTGCCGCCCCGGTTGATGACTTCCAGTCTGCCGCCCCGGTTGATGACTTCCAGTCTGCCGCCCCGGTTGATGACTTCCAGTCTGCCGCCCCGGTTGATGACTTCCAGTCTGCCGCCCCGGTTGATGACTTCCAGTCTGCCGCCCCGGTTGATGACTTCCAGTCTGCCGCCCCGGTTGATGACTTCCAGTCTGCCGCCCCGGTTGATGACTTCCAGTCTGCCGCCCCGGTTGATGACTTCCAGTCTGCCGCCCCGGTTGATGACTTCCAGTCTGCCGCCCCGGTTGATGACTTCCAGTCTGCCGCCCCGGTTGATGACTTCCAGTCTGCCGCCCCGGTTGATGACTTCCAGTCTGCCGCCCCGGTTGATGATTTCCAGTCTGCCGCCCCGGTTGATGATTTCCAGTCTGCCGCCCCGGTTGATGACTTCCAGTCTGCTGCCCCGGTTGATGACTTCCAGTCTGCTGCCCCGGTTGATGACTTCCAGTCTGCTGCCCCGGTTGATGACTTCCAGTCTGCTGCCCCGGTTGATGACTTCCAGTCTGCTGCCCCGGTTGATGACTTCCAGTCTGCTGCCCCGGTTGATGACTTCCAGTCTGCTGCCCCGGTTGATGACTTCCAGTCTGCTGCCCCGGTTGATGACTTCCAGTCTGCTGCCCCGGTTGATGACTTCCAGTCTGCTGCCCCGGTTGATGACTTCCAGTCTGCTGCCCCGGTTGATGACTTCCAGTCTGCTGCCCGGCTTGATGACTTCCAGTGTGCTGCCCGGCTTGATGACCTCCAGTCCGCTGCCCAGCCTGCTGTTCCTGTGCCAGTCTGCCAGCCTCCTGCCCAGCTCGATGACCCGGAGCCTGCTGCCCAGCTCGAGGACCCGGAGCCTGCTGCCCAGCTCGAGGACCCGGAGCCTGCTGCCCAGCTCGAGGACCCGGAGCCTGCTGCCCAGCTCGAGGACCCGGAGCCTGCTGCCCAGCTCGAGGACCCGGAGCCTGCTGCCCAGCTCGAGGACCCGGAGCCTGCTGCCCAGCTCGATGACCCGGAGCCTGCTGCCCAGCTCGCTGACCCGGATGTACCCACCTCTCGGCTCAAGCCTCCCATTGCCCAGTTGGTCACTCTGGACTTTCCCCGGCAACGGATAGTTGGAGCGTCCAGAGGCCGCTCCTTTGAGGGGGGGTACTGTCAGGAAAAGGTCCATCCGCTGGTACTATTGATATTCTGTCTTGCAGTGCTGCATCCCACCAGCAGGGGTCTCCTGGCAGTTCGGAGCTGTCAGGGGAACTTCCCCCTGCTGGTATATCACCTTTGGGATGCAGTACTGACCTCCACCAGCGGATGGACCCTGGCAGTGTGGAACACCTGGCCTTTGCTCCGTTCAGGTGTGACCTGAACCCAATAAGTACACACACTATAAATACCCGGCGAGTTCAAATAGAACTCGCCCTGGTATCTGTTTACTAACCGGACCCTGAACCTGCTCTGGACCTCTGACCTGACCTGATCTGTCCTGATCCTGATCCCGATTCCTCTCCTGGACATTTCCTTCCTGCCCCTTCCCTGTCTGCAGCCTCTTTTGATGATTTCTGGTATTTGACCCCGGCTTGGCTCTGGCTTATGATTATTGCATTTCCCCTAAACCTGTATATAGCCTTGTGTTATTCGTGCACTGTTTTCATTTGTTTTCTCACCTTTGTAAATAAACACCTTTTTTCCACTATATACAGTGTTGGTCTCCTCAGTGTAGGCACACAGTCCTGGTCCATCTAGAATCCCTGACAGCACCGCCAATTCCACCTTCTAACCATCTCACCATGACTTCTTGTCTTCCCTTCACAGGTGACTGGTTCTGACTACAACCACACGTCATGGTGGGCACCTCCAATTCCACCTTCTACCTGTCTCACCAGGAATTCATCTTGTCTTCCCTTCGCAGGTGATTGGTTCTGACTCCAACCACACGTCATGGTGGGCACCTCCAATTCCACCTTCTACCCATCTCACCATGACTTCATCTTGTCTTCCCTTCACAGGTGACTGGTTCTGACTACAACCACACGTCATGGTGGGCACCAGGAATTCTACCTTCTACCCGTCTCACCAGGAATTCATCTTGTCTTCCCTTCACAGGTGACTGGTTCTGACTCCAACCACACGTCATGGTGGGCACCTCCAATTCCACCTTCTACCCATCTCACCATGACTTCATCTTGTCTTCCCTTCACAGGTGACTGGTTCTGACTACAACCACACGTCATGGTGGGCACCTCCAATTCCACCTTCTACCCGTCTCACCATGACTTCATCTTGTCTTCCCTCCACAGGTGACTGGTTCTGACTACAACCACACGTCATGGTGGGCACCTCCAATTCCACCTTCTACCTGTCTCACCAGGAATTCATCTTGTCTTCCCTTCACAGGTGATTGGTTCTGACTCCGACCACACGTCATGGTGGGCACCTCCAATTCCACCTTCTGCCCGTCTCACCAGGAATTCATCTTGTCTTCCCTTCACAGGTGATTGGTTCTGACTACAACCACACGTCATGGTGGGCACCTCCAATTCCACCTTCTACCCATCTCACCATGAATTCATCTTGTCTTCCCTTCACAGGTGACTGGTTCTGACTCCGACCACACGTCATGGTGGGCACCTCCAATTCCACCTTCTACCCATCTCACCATGAATTCATCTTGTCTTCCCTCCACAGGTGATTGGTTCTGACTACAACCACACGTCATGGTGGGCACCTCCAATTCCACCTTCTACCCATCTCACCATGAATTCATCTTGTCTTCCCTCCACAGGTGATTGGTTCTGACTACAACCACACGTCATGGTGGGCACCAGGAATTCCACCTTCTACCCGTCTCACCAGGAATTCATCTTGTCTTCCCTTCGCAGGTGATTGGTTCTGACTCCAACCACACGTCATGGTGGGCACCTCCAATTCCACCTTCTACCCATCTCACCATGACTTCATCTTGTCTTCCCTTCACAGGTGACTGGTTCTGACTACAACCACACGTCATGGTGGGCACCAGGAATTCCACCTTCTACCCGTTTCACCATGACTTCATCTTGTCTTCCCTTCACAGGTGATTGGTTCTGACTCCGACCACACGTCAATTCCACCTTCTACCCGTCTCACCAGGAATTCATCTTGTCTTCCCTTCACAGGTGACTGGTTCTGACTCCAACCACACGTCATGGTGGGCACCTCCAATTCCACCTTCTACCCATCTCACCATGACTTCATCTTGTCTTCCCTTCACAGGTGACTGGTTCTAACTACAACCACACGTCATGGTGGGCACCTCCAATTCCACCTTCTACCCGTCTCACCAGGAATTCATCTTGTCTTCCCTCCACAGGTGATTGGTTCTGACTCCAACCACACGTCATGGTGGGCACCTCCAATTCCACCTTCTACCCATCTCACCATGAATTCATCTTGTCTTCCCTCTACAGGTGATTGGTTCTGACTCCAACCACACGTCATGGTGGGCACCTCCAATTCCACCTTCTACCCGTCTCACCATGACTTCATCTTGTCTTCCCTCCACAGGTGATTGGTTCTGACTACAACCACACGTCATGGTGGGCACCTCCAATTCCACCTTCTACCCATCTCACCATGACTTCATCTTGTCTTCCCTCCACAGGTGATTGGTTCTGACTCCAACCACACGTCATGGTGGGCACCTCCAATTCCACCTTCTACCCATCTCACCAGGAATTCATCTTGTCTTCCATCCACAGGTGATTGGTTCTGACTCCGACCACACGTCATGGTGGGCACCTCCAATTCCACCTTCTGCCCGTCTCACCAGGAATTCATCTTGTCTTCCCTTCACAGGTGATTGGTTCTGACTCCGACCACACGTCATGGTGGGCACCTCCAATTCCACCTTCTACCCATCTCACCATGAATTCATCTTGTCTTCCCTCTACAGGTGATTGGTTCTGACTACAACCACACGTCATGGTGGGCACCTCCAATTCCACCTTCTACCTGTCTCACCAGGAATTCATCTTGTCTTCCCTTCACAGGTGATTGGTTCTGACTCCAACCAACACGTCATGGTGGGCACCGCCAATTCCACCTTCTACCCATCTCACCATGAATTCATCTTGTCTTCCCTCCACAGGTGATTGGTTCGGACTACAACCACACGTCATGGTGGGCACCGCCAATTCCACCTTCTACCCATCTCACCATGACTTCTTCTTGTCTTCCCTTCACAGGTGACTGGTTCTGACTCCAACCAACACGTCATGGTGGGCACCGCCAATTCCACCTTCTACCCATCTCACCATGAATTCATCTTGTCTTCCCTTCACAGGTGATTGGTTCTGACTCCAACCAACACGTCATGGTGGGCACCTCCAATTCCACCTTCTACCTGTCTCACCAGGAATTCATCTTGTCTTCCCTTCGCAGGTGATTGGTTCTGACTCCAACCACACGTCATGGTGGGCACCTCCAATTCCACCTTCTACCCATCTCACCATGACTTCATCTTGTCTTCCCTTCACAGGTGACTGGTTCTGACTACAACCACACGTCATGGTGGGCACCAGGAATTCTACCTTCTACCCGTCTCACCAGGAATTCATCTTGTCTTCCCTTCACAGGTGACTGGTTCTGACTCCAACCACACGTCATGGTGGGCACCTCCAATTCCACCTTCTACCCATCTCACCATGACTTCATCTTGTCTTCCCTTCACAGGTGACTGGTTCTGACTACAACCACACGTCATGGTGGGCACCTCCAATTCCACCTTCCACCTTCTACCCGTCTCACCATGACTTCATCTTGTCTTCCCTTCACAGGTGACTGGTTCTGACTACAACAACACGTCATGGTGGGCACCTCCAATTCCACCTTCTACCCGTCTCACCAGGAATTCATCTTGTCTTCCCTCCACAGGTGACTGGTTCTGACTACAACCACACGTCATGGTGGGCACCTCCAATTCCACCTTCTACCCGTCTCACCATGACTTCATCTTGTCTTCCCTCCACAGGTGACTGGTTCTGACTACAACCACACGTCATGGTGGGCACCTCCAATTCCACCTTCTACCCGTCTCACCATGACTTCATCTTGTCTTCCCTCCACAGGTGATTGGTTCTGACTACAACCACACGTCATGGTGGGCACCTCCAATTCCACCTTCTACCCATCTCACCATGAATTCATCTTGTCTTCCCTCTACAGGTGATTGGTTCTGACTCCGACCACACGTCATGGTGGGCACCTCCAATTCCACCTTCTACCCGTCTCACCATGACTTCATCTTGTCTTCCCTCCACAGGTGATTGGTTCTGACTACAACCACACGTCATGGTGGGCACCTCCAATTCCACCTTCTACCCGTCTCACCATGACTTCATCTTGTCTTCCCTCCACAGGTGATTGGTTCTGACTACAACCACATGTCATGGTGGGCACCTCCAATTCCACCTTCTACCCATCTCACCATGACTTCATCTTGTCTTCCCTCCACAGGTGATTGGTTCTGACTCCAACCACACGTCATGGTGGGCACCTCCAATTCCACCTTCTACCCATCTCACCATGAATTCATCTTGTCTTCCCTCTACAGGTGATTGGTTCTGACTCCGACCACACGTCATGGTGGGCACCTCCAATTCCACCTTCTACCCGTCTCACCATGACTTCATCTTGTCTTCCCTCCACAGGTGATTGGTTCTGACTACAACCACACGTCATGGTGGGCACCTCCAATTCCACCTTCTACCCGTCTCACCATGACTTCATCTTGTCTTCCCTCCACAGGTGATTGGTTCTGACTCCAACCACACGTCATGGTGGGCACCTCCAATTCCACCTTCTACCCATCTCACCATGACTTCATCTTGTCTTCCCTTCACAGGTGACTGGTTCTGACTACAACCACACGTCATGGTGGGCACCTCCAATTCCACCTTCTACCCGTCTCACCATGACTTCATCTTGTCTTCCCTTCACAGGTGACTGGTTCTGACTACAACCACACGTCATGGTGGGCACCTCCAATTCCACCTTCTACCCGTCTCACCAGGAATTCATCTTGTCTTCCCTCCACAGGTGATTGGTTCTGACTCCAACCACACGTCATGGTGGGCACCTCCAATTCCACCTTCTACCCATCTCACCATGAATTCATCTTGTCTTCCCTCTACAGGTGATTGGTTCTGACTCCGACCACACGTCATGGTGGGCACCTCCAATTCCACCTTCTACCCGTCTCACCAGGAATTCATCTTGTCTTCCCTTCACAAGTGACTGGTTCTGACTACAACCACACGTCATGGTGGGCACCGCCAATTCCACCTTCTACCCATCTCACCAGGAATTCATCTTGTCTTCCCTCCACAGGTGACTGGTTCTGACTACAACCACACGTCATGGTGGGCACCTCCAATTCCACCTTCTACCCATCTCACCATGACTTCATCTTGTCTTCCCTTCACAGGTGACTGGTTCTGACTACAACCACACGTCATGGTGGGCACCTCCAATTCCACCTTCTACCCATCTCACCAGGAATTCATCTTGTCTTCCCTTCACAGGTGATTGGTTCTGACTACAACCACACGTCATGGTGGGCACCTCCAATTCCACTTTCTACCCGTCTCACCAGGAATTCATCTTGTCTTCCCTCCACAGGTGATTGGTTCTGACTACAACCACACGTCATGGTGGGCACCTCCAATTCCACTTTCTACCCGTCTCACCAGGAATTCATCTTGTTGGGGTTCCCCGGAGTCCTTCTTTACAGACATCTCCTGTTCATCCCGTTTCTCCTTCTCTTTATAATCATTATATTGACCAATGGCGTGATCATCCACACGGTGAGGAAGGAGAGCCCCTTGCACGCTCCGATGTACCTCCTCATCTCACTATTGTCCATCACCCACATCTGTGGCACCGCCAACATTCTGCCCAAGATGCTCCTTGGCCTCCTCTTTGGCATGAACCAGATTACTCTGATTGGCTGTTTGATTCAAATGTTCTTCATCTACTTCTTCTCCATGATGGACTGCAATGTTCTCCTGATGATGGCCTTGGATCGGTACATTGCCATCTGCAAGCCGCTGAGCTACCACACTATCATGACCAGGAGAATGTTGGTGTGTCTCACGGTCGCCTCTTTTATAAGGAGCATGGCTATCATTGTTCCCGTCATCTATCTGGCTTCTACGGTCAATTTCTGTGGCTCCAACACCATCCACCACTTTGCTTGTGAGCACATGGCCCTGTTGGGCTTGGCTTGTAGTAACGTCACCAAAAACAAGATCGTGGGCCTGAGCCTGCGCGTGATCTGCATGATAGTGGACCTGTCCTTCCTCTCCGTCTCGTACGGCACCATCATTTGTGCCGCGCTGAAGATCTCCACCGGAACGCTCAGGCACAAGGCCATGCACACGTGTGGGACTCACATCCTGGTCATCTTGGTTGTCTACTTCTTCAGGCTCTCCTCCTCCGTCGTGTACCGGGCATCGAAATCGGTGACCAAAGACACCCACAATCTCCTCAGCGCCGCCTACTTGCTGGTCCCGGCCCTGGCCAACCCTCTGATTTATGGCCTGAGGACCAGCGAGATCCGAGTCCGAATGATGAGAACTTTCAGCCACAAACGGGTGGCCCCCAAATAGGGCGCCGTGAAGCCCCGGAAGAAGAAAACGTTGTGTGACGAAGAGACTTGTGCAGTTTGTTTCGTTACGAAATTGGAATTCAGACTAAATCTTCGTTATTCGTAATTCATTCATTTGATTCAACTCTTTGAAGCCTCCAAATAAAATATATAATGCAAATTAAATTGATAATATCTGGTTGTAATGGAGCAGGGCGGTCTACCGGCCACCAGGTACTTACCGGACCCCGGGTACTTATTAGAAAAGTTGAGGATTGTCTTTTCCCCAAGAGTCGAGGACCGCTGATCGCTCGGTTCTCAGAGCTCGGTGATCATCACCGCCTCTCTGCTATGCCTCCCCCCCCCCTCGTGCTCTGGGCTGTGAGGGGGATGGAGCGGCTGGCTCATGGACTCAGCAGCTTGCCGAGAGGCCGAGCCGGGTGCTTGTTCAGGGTTGAGGACGAAATCCCGACCATATTGTCACGATCTTGCCCCAGCGTGGACCGGCTCTGAGATTTCAGCCGACAGCGGGCTTAAGCCTGCTGTCTGCTGAAAATGGGTCACGGGAGTGCAGAAGGAACTTTACTCCAAAATGAGCTTTAGCTGTACACAGAGGCGGCTCTTTAATTAGGCAAATTAGGCGGTTGCCTAAGGTCTCGCACTCACAGGGGCCTCACGGCTGCCTAATTTGCCTCTGCTAGATCCGTGCGTCTTTCTGCAGCCATTTTTATTTGCTTGATTTTTTTTTTTTTACCCATTACGGGCATGAGTGGGGGCCCCCGTGTCAAAATTTTGCTTTAGGCCTCACAAATCCTAGAGCCGCCTCTGGCTGTACATCTCCTTTAACAACCGTGACTCATCTGCTGTCAGTGCGACTCCCTGCTGGCAGCAGAATATAAGCAAACCTGGGCTGGCAGCGTGGAGGTCCCCCTCCCAATCCATACCAGACCCTTCGGCCCTGAGGGCCTGGTGTAGATTTTGGGGGGCCCCACGCTGTTTTTTTGGCCTCCCGCCATCTTACATCTACAGTTCCCACTGATGGTAAATCAACAAAGCGGCAGAATCACCGGAGACAGCAGGTGGCCCCGCCCATTTGTTTATTTGGTGTTGCTATGCTCTCACTGGCTGACATCTCTGGTTCCCAGTGTCGATGTTAGATAAACAAAGGGGCGGAGTCAGGTGGCATCCCCTCCCCTTTGTTTATTTTTTGTTGATAGGAACTGGAGATCTCAGATGTCAGGAGGATAGCAACAAGTGCGGAGCTTTTCTTTATTTTTTGCTCCCCCCCCCTATGTTGATGGGGACAAGGGCCTCTTCCCCACAACCCTGAGAGGTGGTTTGCGGGGGTCTGCAGGTGGGAGGGATTATCGGACTCTGAAAGCTCCCCCAGATCCTGCCCCCTCCCAGGTGTCACTCAACTGCCCCTTCCTCTCTCACAGACAATTCAGGAAGGATGGAGAGGGAGGACAGATTGGACTCTGGTGACTCCGAGAAGTTTAATGGCCCTTCACGGGAAATCTCCTCCCCCGAGGAGACGGCAGAGATATAAACTTCCCGGTGACGAGGTTCTGCAGACATCTCCCAGGAATGGTGGAGAGCGGTTGGAGGAGGGGTAGGGTGTCGTTACCCCCTCACCTCTTGCCCCTCGCTCCTCAGCCCTCGAACCTTACCACTAGGGATGAGCCGAACACCCCCCTGGTTTGGTTCGCACTGTTAAAGTCTATGGGACACCAACATGAAAAATCAAAAGTGCTAATTTTAAAGGCTTATATGCAAGTTATTGTCATAAAAAGTGGTTGGGGACCCGGGTCCTGCCCCAGGGGGAGTGTTTGGGGACCCGGATCCTGCCCCAGGGGAGTGGTTGGGGACTCAGGTCCTGCCCCAGGGGAAGTGTTTGGGGACCCGGGTCCTGCCCCAGGGGAAGTGTTTGGGGACCCGGGTCCTGCCCCAGGGGGAGTGTTTGGGGTCCCGGGTCCTGCCCCAGGGGAATGTTTGAGGACCCGGGTCCTGCCCCAGGGGAGTGGTTGGGGACTCGGGTCCTGCCCCAGGGGGAGTGTTTGGGGACCCGGGTCCTGCCCCAGGGGAGTGTTTGGGGACCCGGGTCCTGCCCCAGGGGACATGTATCAATGCAAAAAATTTTTTTTAAAATGGCTGCTTTTTTCGGGAGCAGTGATTTTAATAATGCTTAAAGTGAAACAATAAAAGTGAAATATTCCTTTAAATTTTCGAACCTGGGGGTGTCTATAGTATGCCTGTAAAGTAGCGCATGTTTCCCATCTTTAGACTGTGGTTGTGGAGGTTATTAAAATCACTGCTCTTGAAAACCCGGGTCCCTAAACACTTCCCCTTGGGCAGGACACTGGTCCCCAAACACTCCCCTGGGGCAGGACCCGGGTCCCCAAACACTCCCCTTGGGCAGGACCCTGGTCCCCAAACACTCCCCTGGGGCAGGACCCGGGTCCCCAAACACTCCCCTGGGGCAGGACCCGGGTCCCCAAACACTCCCCCTGGAGCAGGACGTGTGTCCCCAAACACTCCTCTGGGTCAGGACGTGTGTCCCCAAACTCTCCCCAGGACCCGGGTCCCCAAACACTCCTCTGGGGCAGGACACAGGTTCTCAAACACTCCCCTGGGGCAGGACCTGGGTTCTCAAACACTCCCCTGGGGCAGGACCCTGGTCCCCAAACACTCCCCTGGGGCAGGACCCGGGTCCTCAAACACTCCCCCTGGGGCAGGACGTGTGTCCCCAAACACTCCTCTGGGTCAGGACGTGTGTCCCCAAACTCTCCCCAGGACCCGGGTCCCCAAACACTCCTCTGGGGCAGGACCCGGCTTTTCGAATTTCCTGCGAACATCCAAATTGTTCGCTCTTCGGAAAATGGGCGAACAGCCAATGTTCGAAATTGAACAGATAGCCCATTCCAACTCACCACTCACCCCTCTCCTCTCACGCCTCGCAGGTTGAGATGGTGAGGTTGGGGTGAATACGAGTTTCTTCCTCCTTCACATAAATTCTCGTCACACACAGGAAGGTTTCTGCTCCACCAGACGGGGTTCTGTGGTTTGTAGAAATGACGGCGGGATGTATAATAAGCCGGCAGTAAAATCTTGAGGTTTTCTCTGGGGTGACTTCACACATCTGTGTGCAGCGATGCAACATAAACGACTCCTTCCTGACGTAGAAATCTTGTGCTTCATCGGATACAAATATAGATTGCCGGTCAGAACACCACAAAGAGAACCTGTCTATATCTACACTCGGTGATGGTTGGGGTTAGGGTTAGAGGGTTAGGGTTAGAGGTTAGGGTTAGAGGGGTTAGAGGTTAGGGTTGGGATTGGAGGATTAAGGTTAGAGGTTAGGGTTGGGGTTAGGGTTAGAGGGTTAGGGGGTTAGGGTTAGAGGTTAGGGTTGGGATTAGAGGGTTAAGGTTAGAGGTTAGGGTTGGGGTTAGGTTTGGGGTTAGGGGTTTGGGTTAGTGTTAGGGGTTAGGGGTAGGGTTTTCCATTGAAGAATAAGGCTAGGACTCAGGAATTAGAACAGCTAAATCCTTCCCCACCATCAGGAGTTCTGGTGACAACCGGCTAGTACTTAGACTCTGCACCTCAGGGGAGCCTGTGTCATCTGCCAGAAGTGACTGCCTGTATACCTGTCCTGCAACTGCTAGAGCAATTGGTCTTCAGGCCCGATGCCTGATCGTGGGTGGAGGTGATGGGAGGGGTGGGTGAGGGGATGGAGGTGATGGGTTGTGTTGGATTTGATTGGTGGGGGTGGTGGGTGAGGTGGTTTTGTTGGTTTTGGGTGGGGGTGGTGGGTGAGGTGGTAGGTGGGGTGGTTGGGATGGGTAAGGTATATGGGATGGGTGAGGTATATGGGATGAGTGAGGTGGTTGGGATAGGTGAGGTATATGGGATGGGTGGGGTGGTTGAGATGGGTGAGGTATATGGGGTGGTGGTTGAGATGGGTGAGGTATATGGCATGGGTGAGGTGGTTGGGATAGGTGAGGTATATGGGATGGGTGAAGTAGTTGGGATGGGTGAGGTATATGGGATGGGTGAGGTGGTTGGGAAGGGTGAGGTATATGGGATGGGTGAGGTGGTTGGGATGGGTGAGGTGGCTGGGATGGGTGGGGGTGGTTGGGAAGGGTGAGGTATGTGGGATCGGTGAGGTGATTGGGATGGGTGGGGGTGGTTGGGAAGGTGAGGTATATGGGATGGGTGGGGTGGTTGGAATGGGTGAGGTATATGGGATGGGTGAGATGGTTGGGATGGGTGGAGGTGGTTGGGAAGGGTGAGGTATATGGGATTGATGAGATGGTTGGGATGGGTGAGTTTTATGGGGTGGTGGGGGTGGTTGTGATGGGTGAGGTATATGGGATGGGTGGGGTGGTTGGAAGGGGTGAGGTATATGGGATGGGTGGGGTGGTTGGGATGGGTGAGGTATATGGGATGGGTGAGGTGGTTGGGATAGGTGGAGGTGGTTGGGAAGGGTGAGGTATATGGGGTGGTGGGGGTGGTTGGGATGGGTGAGTTTTATGGGGTGGTGGGGGTGGTTGAGATGGGTGAGGTATATGGGATGGGTGAGGTATATGGGATGGGTGGGGTGGTTGGAATTGGTGACGTATATGGGATGGGTGGGGTGGTTGGGATGGGTGAGATGGTTGGAATGGGTGAAGGTGGTTGGGATGGGTGAGGTATATGGGATTGGTGAGGTGGTTGGACTGGGTGAGGTATATGGGATGGGTGAGGGGGTTGAGATGGGTGAGGTATATGGAATGGGTGGGGGGGGTTGAGATGGGTGAGGTATATGGGATGGGTGAGGTATATGGGATGGGTGAAGTGGTTGGGATGGGTGGGGTGGTTGGCAAGGGTGAGGTATATGGGATGGGTGAGGTATATGGGATGGGTGAGGAATATGGGGTGGGTGGGGGTGGTTGGGAAGGGTGAGGTATATGGGATGGGTGGGGTGGTTGAGATGGGTGAGGTATATGTGATGGGTGGGGTGGTTGGGATAGGTGGAGGTGGTTGAGAAGGGTGAGGTATATGGGGTGGTGGGGGTGGTTGGGATGGGTGAGTTTTATGGGGTGGTGGGGGTGGTTGAGATGGGTGAGGTATATGGGATGGGTGAGGTATATGGGATGGGTGGGGTGGTTGGAATTGGTGACGTATATGGGATGGGTGGGGTGGTTGGGATGGGTGAGATGGTTGAAATGGGTGAAGGTGGTTGGGATGGGTGAGGTATATGGGATTGGTGAGGTGGTTGGACTGGGTGAGGTATATGGGATGGGTGGGGGGTTGAGATGGGTGAGGTATATGGAATGGGTGGGGGGGTTGAGATGGGGTGGTTGGAATTGGTGACGTATATGGGATGGGTGGGGTGGTTGGGATGGGTGAGATGGTTGGAATGGGTGAAGGTGGTTGGGATGGGTGAGGTATATGGGATGGGTGAGGTATATGGGATGGGTGAGGTATATGGGATGGGTGGGGGTGGTTGGGAAGGGTGAGGTATATGGGATGGGTGGGGTGGTTGAGATGGGTGAGGTATATGGGATGGGTGGGGTGATTGAGATGGGTAAGTTATATGGGATGGGTGGGGTGGTTGGGAAGGGTGAGGTATTGGGGCGGTTGGGGTGGTGGGTGAGGTGGTTGGGGTAGTGGGTGGGGCGGTTGGGAAGGGTAAGTGTAACGGTCAACACCGTTTACGATTTGCCATTCCACCAACCCAAGACAGCTTCTCCGACACTCCGACGATCCGGCAGACACGACCCAAAAGAATCCCCCCAGAATAACGAGACACAAGCTCTGTTCTCTGGTTCCAAACGAATGAATCCTTTAATGGTACACTTCAGCTCTTATATACAGTTTAGAAACAAAAATACATGCTGCAGTAATCACAGGGACAAAGACATACTCCACCCACAACATCACACAATGAAATATCTTAGGAGCCAGACTTAATTAACACCTCACAGTCTGTGGCCCCACATTGAATGAATCACTGTCCTATTGAGCTGTTCATAAGGAACAACAACTCTCAACAACAAGGGAGAGGTTGGTCAGGCGACACAGGGAGAGGTTGGTATCTGCGGCACAGGGAGAGGTTGGTATCCGCGGCACAGGGAGAGGTTGGTCAGCCGACACAGGGAGAGGTTCGTATCTCTGGCACAGGGAGAGGTTGGAATCCCCGGCACAGGGAGAGGTTGGTCGGCCAGCACAGGGAGAGGTTGGTCGGCCGACACAGGGAGAGGTTGGTCGGCCGGCACAGGGAGAGGTTGGTATCTGCGGCACAGGGAGAGGTTGGTATCCGCGGCACAGGGAGAGGTTGGTCGGCCGGCACAGGGAGAGGTTGGTCGGCCGGCACAGGGAGAGGTTGGTCAGCCGACACAGGGAGATGTTGGTCGGCCGGCACAGGGAAAGGTTGGAATCTCCGGCACAGGGAGAGGTTGGAATTCCCGGCACAGGGAGAGGTTGGTATCTGTGGCACAGGGAAAGGTTGGTATCCCCGGGACACAGGGAGAGGTTGGAATCCTCGGCACAGGGAGAGGTTGGAATCCCTGGCACAGGGAGAGGTTGGAATCCCCGGCACAGGGAGAGGTTGGTCGGCCAGCACAGGGAGAGGTTGGAATCCCCGGTACAGGGAGAGGTTGGAGTCCCCGACACAGGGAGAGGTTGGAGTCCCCGACACAGGGAGAGGTTGGAATCCTCGGCACAGGGAGAGGTTGGTATCTCCAGCACAGGGAAAGGTTGGTATCTCCAGCACAGGGAGAGGTTAGTTAGCCGACACAGGGAGAGGTTGGTCGGCTGGCACAGGGAAAGGTTGGTCGGCCGGCACAGGGAGAGGGTGGTATCCCCAGCACAGGGAGAGGTTGGTATCCCCAGGACACAGGGAGAGGTTGGTCGGCCAGCACAGGGAGAGGTTGGAATCCCCGGTAAAGGGAGAGGTTGGTATCCCCGGTACAGGGAGAGGTTGGTCGGCCAGCACAGGGAGAGGTTGGAATCCCCGGTACAGGGAGAGGTTGGTCGGCCGGCACAGGGAGAGGTTGGTCGGCCGGCACAGGGAGAGGTTGGTCGGCCGGCACAGGGAGAGGTTGAAATCCCCAGCACAGGGAGAGGTTGGTATCCCCGGGACACAGGGAGAGGTTGGAATCCCCGGGACACAGGGAGAGGTTGGTATCTCCGACACAGGGAGAGGTTGGTCGGCCGCCACAGGGAGAGGTTGGAATCCTCAGCACACGGAGAGGTTGGTATCCCCGGGACACAGGGAGAGTTTGGTCAGCTAGCACAGGGAGAGGTTGGAATCCCCGGTACAGGGAGAGGTTGGTCGGCCGGCACAGGGAGAGGTTGGTCGGCCGGCACAGGGGGAGGTTGGTCGGCCTGCACAGGGGGAGGTTGGAATCCCCAGCACAGGGAGAGGTTGGTCGGCCGACACAGGGAGAGTTTGGAATCCTAGGCACAGGGAGAGGTTGGAATCCCCGACACAGGGAGAGGTTGGTATCCCCGACACAGGGAGAGGTTGGTATCCCCGGCACAGGGAGAGGTTGGTATCCCCGACACAGGGAGAGGTTGGTATCCCCGGCACAGGGAGAGGTTGGTCGGCCGGCACAGGGAGAGGTTGGTATCCCCGGCACAGGGAGAGGTTGGTCGGCCGGCACAGGGAGAGGTTGGTATCCCGGCACAGGGAGAGGTTGGAATCCCCGGCACAGGGAGAGGTTGGAATCCCCAGCACAGGGAGAGGTTGGTATCTCCGGCACAGGGAGAGGTTGGTATCTCCGGCACAGGGAGAGGTTGGAATCCCCGGAACAGGGAGAGGTTGGTCGGCCGGCACAGGGAGAGGTTGGTATCTCCGGCACAGGGAGAGGTTGGTATCTCCGGCACAGGGAGAGGTTGGAATCCCCGGAACAGGGAGAGGTTGGTCGGCCGGCACAGGGAGAGGTTGGAATCCCCGACACAGGGAGAGGTTGGTATCCCCGACACAGGGAGAGGTTGGTATCCCCGGCACAGGGAGAGGTTGGTATCCCCGACACAGGGAGAGGTTGGTATCCCCGGCACAGGGAGAGGTTGGTCGGCCGGCACAGGGAGAGGTTGGTATCCCCGACACAGGGAGAGGTTGGTATCCCCGGCACAGGGAGAGGTTGGTCGGCCGGCACAGGGAGAGGTTGGTATCCCCGGCACAGGGAGAGGTTGGTCGGCCGGCACAGGGAGAGGTTGGTATCCCGGCACAGGGAGAGGTTGGAATCCCCGGCACAGGGAGAGGTTGGAATCCCCGGCACAGGGAGAGGTTGGTATCTCCGGCACAGGGAGAGGTTGGTATCTCCGGCACAGGGAGAGGTTGGAATCCCCGGAACAGGGAGAGGTTGGTCGGCCGGCACAGGGAGAGGTTGGTATCTCCGGCACAGGGAGAGGTTGGTATCTCCGGCACAGGGAGAGGTTGGAATCCCCGGAACAGGGAGAGGTTGGTCGGCCGGCACAGGGAGAGGTTGGAATCCCCGACACAGGGAGAGGTTGGTATCCCCGACACAGGGAGAGGTTGGTATCCCCGGCACAGGGAGAGGTTGGTATCCCCGACACAGGGAGAGGTTGGTATCCCCGGCACAGGGAGAGGTTGGTCGGCCGGCACAGGGAGAGGTTGGTATCCCGGGCACAGGGAGAGGTTGGTCGGCCGGCACAGGGAGAGGTTGGTATCCCGGCACAGGGAGAGGTTGGAATCCCCGGCACAGGGAGAGGTTGGAATCCCCAGCACAGGGAGAGGTTGGTATCTCCGGCACAGGGAGAGGTTGGAATCCCCGGAACAGGGAGAGGTTGGTCGGCCGGCACAGGGAGAGGTTGGTATCTCCGGCACAGGGAGAGGTTGGTATCTCCGGCACAGGGAGAGGTTGGAATCCCCGGAACAGGGAGAGGTTGGTCGGCCGGCACAGGGAGAGGTTGGAATCCCTGGCACAGGGAGAGGTTGGCCAGCCAGCACAGGGAGAGGTTGGAATCCCCAGCACAGGGAGAGGTTGGAAACCCCGACACAGGGAGAGGTTGGAATCCCCAGCACAGGGAGAGGTTGGTCGGCTGGCACAGGGAGAGGTTGGAATCCCCAGCACAGGGAGAGGTTGGAATCCCCGGCACAGGGAGAGGTTGGAATCCCTGGCACAGGGAGAGGTTGGAATCCCCGGAACAGGGAGAGGTTGGAATCCCCAGCACAGGGAGAGGTTGGAATCCCCAGCACAGGGAGAGGTTGGAATCCCCGGCACAGGGAGAGGTTGGAATCCCCGGCACAGGGAGAGGTTGGAATCCCCGGCACAGGGAGAGGTTGGAATCCCCGGCACAGGGAGAGGTTGGTCGGCCGGCACAGGGAGAGGTTGGAATCCCCGGTAGTGTTGCTCGCGAATATTCGAATCGCGAATATTCGCTACGAATATTGCATATTCGAGTATTCGCGATATAACTCAAATATAGCGGCGAATATTCGCTATTTCGAATATTGTTATTTTTTTCAAATTTATTTTTAAAACAGATCACATCCTAGTGATCAATGATCGCCTTCAAGGTCTAAAAGCATGCTGGTATGATTACAGAGAGACCCTGGGCCGAGTAGCTGATGCAATTCTTTTATTTTCCGAAAAATCGCATTGCGTTTTTTCGGCCGAAAAAACGCATTGCGCTTTTTCGGCAACATAAAATAATTGCATCAGCTACTCGGCCCTTCTTTTGCATCAGAGCCAATCAGAAATCTCGAATATCGCGCAATATTGCTATTGCCGAATATTCGAGATTTTCTGATTGGCTCTGATGCGCCAATCAGAATTCATGCAATATCGCGCAATATTGCTATTGCCGAATATTCGAGATTTTCTGATTGGCTCTGATGCGCCAATCAGAAAATCTCGAATATTCGGCAATAGCAATATTGCGCGATATTCGAGATTTCTGATTGGCTCTGATGCAAAAGAAGGGCCGAGTAGCTGATGCAATTATTTTATGTTGCCGAAAAAGCGCAATGCGTTTTTTCGGCCGGAAAAACGCAATGCGATTTTAATCGCAATCAAAATATCGCAATTAGCGAAAAATCGCACTTATGATACTTCGCAAAAATACCGCGAATATTCGAAATTAGCGAATATTTCTCGAATATTCGGAAAAATATTCGTGATATATCGCGAAATCGAATATGGTGTATTCCGCTCAACACTAATCCCCGGCACAGGGAGAGGTTGGAATCTCCAGCACAGGGAGAGGTTGGAATCTCCAGCACAGGGAGAGGTTGGTCGGCCGGCACAGGTAGAGGTTGGAATCCCCAGCACAGGGAGAGGTTGGAATCTCCAGCACAGGGAGAGGTTGGTCGGCCGGCACAGGGAGAGGTTGGTCGGCCGGCACAGGGACGGGTGAAGATCGGTCTAAGGGGGTCCTGGCTGCATCTTCATGCGGTGAGGCTGCACTTTCAGGTCTTCTCGGTCTCTCAGGAAGTCATCAGAAGAGGAAAGTCACAGCAGCTGCAACCAGTGAGGCGAGGCCGGCGGGGGTGACGGGGCGGAACCCGGGCCCCGGGGGAGCTGCAGAAAATAAAACACACGATGGTTGAGAGCCGAGTTTTTCGGAGAGTCACAGACGCGGCTCATCCCAAACTACGGGGACCTGAGAAAGTGCTGGATGGGGGGGAGGAGTGGTTAGACTTCCTGTTGTAGTTATTGGAAAAGGAAGTGAAGGGAAATCTCCCCAATGGGGACCCCTGACAGGCTGTATAACCCTCCAATGGGGACCCCTGACAGGCTGTATAACCCTCCAATGGGGACCCCTGACAGGCTGTATAACCCTCCAATGGGGACCCCTGACAGGCTGTATAACCCTCCAATGGGGACCCCTGACAGGCTGTATAACCCTCCAATGGGGACCCCTGACAGGCTGTATAACCCTCCAATGGGGACCCTTGACAGGCTGTATAACCCTCCAATGGGGACCCCTGACAGGCTGTATAACCCTCCAATGGGGACCCCTGGCAGGCTGTATAACCCTCCAATGGGGACCCCTGACAGGCTGTATAACCCTCCAATGGGGACCCCTGACAGGCTGTATAACCCTCCAATAGGGACCCCTGACAGGCTCTATAACCCTCCAATGGGGACCCCTGACAGCCTGTATAACCCTCCAATGGGGACCCCTGACAGGCTGTATAACCCTCCCCTAGGCCTCGGTTCTACTTTACGGAAGTGGATTTGAAGGTGCCGGGGGATCCGGAACTTGGGTTGCCATGTTCTACACAATGGAGAATTTCCAGGGTCACCTCAGGGTTGGGTTCAGGGGTGAGGTTGAGGCTCTGGTGTAGATTTAGGGGTAACCTTGTGGTTTCAGGTTATAGGTTAGGTTTAGAGGTAAAGTTGAGGTTTAAGGATAAAGGTGAGGTACTGATTTAGAAGTAAGGTTGGGGCTCTAGGTTAGGATTAGGGTGTAGTTGAGGTTCTGGTTTAGGTTTAGGGATAAGGTTGAGGTTCTGGTTTAGGTTTGGGGATAAGGTTGAGGTTCTGGTTTAGGTTTGGGGATAAGGTTGAGGTTCTGGTTTAGGTTTGGGGATAAGGTTGAGGTTCTGGTTTAGGTTTGGGGATAAGGTTGAGGTTCTGGTTTAGGTTTAGGGATAAGGTTGAGGTTTTGGTTTAGGGATAAGGTTCTGGTTTAGGTTTAGGGATAAGGTTGAGGTTCTGGGTTAGGTTTAGGGATAATGTTGAGGTTCTGGGTTAGGTTTAGGGATAAGGTTGAGGTTCTGGTTTAGGGATAATGTTGAGGTTCTGGTTTAGGTTTAGGGATAAGGTTGAGGTTCTGGTTTAGGGATAAGGTTGAGGTTCTGGTTTAGGGATAAGGTTGAGGTTCTGGTTTAGGTTTAGGGATAAGGTTGAGGTTCTGGTTTAGGGATAAGGTTGAGGTTCTGGTTTAGGGATAAGGTTGAGGTTCTGGTTTAGGTTTAGGGATAAGGTTGAGGTTCTGGTTTAGGGATAAGGTTGAGGATCTGGGTTGGGTTTAGGATACGGTTGAGGCTCCAGAATACATTTGGGGTAGAGTTGAAGTTCTAGGTTAGGTTTAGGGGGTGAGAGTGATGTACTAGGTTAGGTTGAGGCTCTCAGTTTAGGGGTAAAGTTTGATGTTTTAGGTTAGGCTTAGTTTGAGGTTGAGGTGCCAAATTAGATTTTGGGGCAAAGTTCTATGTTGGGTTCAATGGTGAGGTTGTTGCTCTGGGTTAGGTTGAAGTTATCAGTTGGGTTTAGGAGTAAAGTTGAGTTCCTGGGTTCAGTTTAAGCATTAGGTTGAGGTTCTAGGTTAGGCTTAGTTTGAGGTTCCAAATTAGATTTAGGGTCAAAGTTCCACGTTGGGCTCAATGGTGAGGTTGTTGTTCTGGGTTAGGTTGAGGTTCTCAGTTGGGTTTAGGAGTAAAGTTGAGTTCCTGGGTTCAGTTAGGTTGAGGTTCTAGATTGGATTTGGGGTCAGGCTAAGTTTAGGGCTCGGGTAGGAAATAGATTATATCTTGTAATAGCCACGCCCCCTTACCTGCGCTGAAAACCGCCTCCGACACGTTTCGAAGCCACGCCTCTCTGTCCGGCCCCCTGAGGTCACCCGCTGAGGTCAAAAATACAAAACAACACAATAGAGGGAATCAGCAGAAGGAGAGAACCCAACAGAAAACGGGGGACACACCCCTAATCCCGATCCTAACCCAACCTAATCTTAGTGCTCAACCTAACTCCAAATCCACCTAACCCCAAACCTAACCCAACCTAAACCTCAACCTTAGCTCACTCCTGTCCCACCCTTAACCCAACATATCCCCAATCCTAAACCAATCTACTAATAACCCAACCTTATTTTAGACCTTAACCTAACTTCAATTCTACCTAATCCCAACCCAACTTAAACCTCGATCTTAGCTGACTCCTGTCCCAACCTAACCCAACATAATCCCAACCCTAAACCAACTTAACCCCCAGCCTAACTCAACCTATACCTCAACCTTCGCTCACTCCTGTCCCAACCTAACTCAACATATATTGCCAAAACTAAACCAATCTAATCCTAACCCAATCTAACCTTAAACCTCAACCTAACTCCAACTCCACCTAAACGCAAACTAAACCTCGACCTTAGCTCAGCCCTGTGTCACTCAAGACTAACCATCAGCCTTACACCTCAACCCTAAACCAACCTAACCCCCAACCAAACTCAATTCAACCTAACCCTGATCCTAACCCAACCTAATCTAGGACTACCTCAACCTAACTCCAAATCCACCTAACCCCAGCCCAACCTAAACCTTAACCTTAGCTCACTCATGTCCCACCCTTAATCCAACGTATCCCCAACACTAACCAACCTAACCCCAGTCCTAACCCCCCATAAAACTCAAGACTAAACATCAATCCAACACAAAGGTTACCCTAACCTATTTTTAATACTGAGCTAATCTAACCATACCCCTATCTCAACCAAACCTTAAACCTAACTCTAACCCCAACCTAACCCCAATCTTAACTCAACCTAACCCTAATCTTAACTCAACCTAACAACAATCTTAACTCAACCTAACTTCAATCTCAACTCAACCTAAACTCAAATAAACCTTTACCAACCTATCCCCAACCTTAAACCTAACTCCAATCTTAACTCAACCTAACCCCAATCTTAACTCAACCTAACCCCAATCTTAACTCAACCTAACCCCTTAACTCAACCTAACCCCTTAACTCAACCTAACCCCAATCTTAACTCAACCTAATCTCAATCTTAACTCAACCTAAACTCAATCTTAACTCAACCTATCCCCAAACTCAACCTAACCCCAATCTTAACTCAACCTAACCCCAATCTTAACTCAACCTAACCCCAATCTTAACTCAACCAAAACTCAATCTTAACTCAACCTAAACTCAATCTTAACTCAACCTATCCCCAAACTCAACCTAACCCCAATCTTAACTCAACCTAACCCCAATCTTAACTCAACCTAACCCCAATCTTAACTCAACCAAAACTCAATCTTAACTCAACCTAAACTCAATCTTAACTCAACCTATCCCCAAACTCAACCTAACCCCAATCTTAACTCACCCTAAACTCAATCTTAACTCAACCTAACCCCAATCTTAACTCAACCTAAACTCAATCTTAACTCAACCTATCCCCAAACTCAACCTAACCCCAATCTTAACTCAACCTAACCCCCATCTTAACTCAACCTAAACTCAAATGAACCTTTACCAACTTATCCCCAACCCTAAACCAACCTGACCCCCCAGCCTAACTTAAATTCAACCTAACCCCGAGCCTAAACCAAATTAAATACAGCTCTAACTCCAACCTTAACCCAACCATGAACCAACCCAACCCCAACACTAACACTCAACCTAGCTCAAATATAACCCCACACTAATCCTAATCCAAAACATAGTCATGACCCCAATCGATCCCGACCTCAATGGAACCCAAACCAACTTATCCTCAATCCTAAACAAACCCAAAGTCAACCCCAATCCAGACTAAACTAAGCCCTAACCCCAACTTCAACCCAACCAATCCCCAACCTCCAAACCAACCTAACCTTGACACTAACCATAAACCTCAACCTAATTTGAACCTTAACCCAACCTAATCCCAACACTATTCCTAAAATACAACTACAATAAAAAAAACACCTCCACCAAAAACTGTTGGTCCTTCTTTACCCCCCCCCCCATCCCCCCATACTAAAAGGATAAAAGGACACTTACCTGAGTTGATACAATCGTCCACTGAGGTTTTGGAGCGCTCACCTAATGTCCAACAAATAGAAATTCAAATATTTATAAGGGGTTGGTTCACCTGCCTTGCCCATTATGAGGGGTTCCCACCATCCCTGTGCTGAGTTCCCCCCACTGACACCAATGATGGGACACTATTCCTCCCACTGACACCAATGATGGGACACATTTCCTCCCACTGACACCAATGATGGGACACTATTCCTCCCACTGATACCAATGATGGGACACTATTCCTCCCCACTGACACCAATGATGGGACACTATTCCTCCCACTGATACCAATGATGGGACACTATTCCTCCCCACTGACACCAATGATGGGACACTATTCCCCCCACTGACACCAAGGATGGGACACTATTCCCCCCACTGACACCAAGGATGGGACACTATTCCTCCCACTGACACCAATGATGGGGCACTATTCCCCCCACTGACACCAATGATGGGACACTATTCCTCCCACTGACACCAATGATAGGACACTATTCCTCCCACTGACACCAATGATGGGACACTATTCCTCCCACTGACACCAATGATGGGACACTATTCCTCCCACTGATACCAATGATGGGACACTATTCCTCCCACTGACACCAATGATGGGGCACTATTCCTCCCACTGACACCAATGATGGGACACTATTCCTCCCACTGACACCAATGATGGGGCACTATTCCTCCCACTGACACCAATGATGGGACACTATTCCTCCCACTGATACCAATGATGGGACACTATTCCTCCCACTGACACCAATGATGGGACACTATTCCTCCCACTGACACCAATGATGGGACACTATTCCTCCCACTGACACCAATGATGGGACACTATTCCTCCCACTGATACCAATGATGGGACACTATTCCTCCCACTGACACCAATGATGGGACACTATTCCTCCCCACTGACACCAATGAAGGGTCACTATCTGGGTATTCCTAGGCTGTATTTTCATGAAGATCACCGCAAGGTTATGCCCCGATGCTGAGCCTCAATGATTGCAAGAACTGCAACCCAATGAAAGAAGAAGGGGGACCAGGAGTGGACCCTACTTCTAGAAAGCTTGAACCCCAAATGTTCCTGATTGTCCTGAGTACACTATGGGCACAGTACTAGACATGGCGTTGTACGTATCGGAGGCACAGGTACCTACCTTGGACAAGTGCGCAGTTGAAGTTGCTGCACCACCTTCCTGTGCTGTCCAGATAGAACTCATTGGCTTCTCCCGGAATTTGCTCGACGGTAAAAACGTCATATCCCGGGAACACCACCTCCTCTTCGTGCGGATACTCGGAGAACCCGTCTACGGGGACCCCAGAGCAGCCCAGCACCGTGAAGAACGAGGCGTTCCCCGCCTGGGAGGCCACAGACCGGCTGGAAGACGTGTGGAGAAAGTGGCCAAACTTGACCCTGGTGGTCCCGCCGGGCAGCCAGTAGAGGAGATCTTCGTAGCCTTGATACGTAGTCCGATCTTCCCCCTCGCAGTCTCTGTATAAGAGCTGAAGGGCCACCGTCAGGTAATAGTGCAGGAACTTAAAGTGGAACTCCTCCACGTAAGCTCGGTACGATTTCCCCGCCGACTTCACCGCCTCGTTAAACCTTTGACGAATAAAACCCGTGTAGGCCACTACGGCCACCGCATGGAGGTCACCGAAACCTTCCGGGAGATGAAGGTCAACCGAATCCTTCGTCTTCTGATCCCATATCTTCTCCGCTTCCTTCCAGGCTCTCCGGAAATTCTTGTTGGCGGCCATTTCAGCCTTGAAAACGTCTTGCGTTTTGATCCGGTCCTCCGTGGCTTGGCGGCAGCCCAAGTATTGGTCATCGAAGGCGTTTTCGGCAAGGCCCAACTCTTCAAGGACTTCTTCCCTCTGATGGGCAAATAAGCATTTTAGCCATTAGATCCTTCCGAGTCCTCCAACAAATTCAGCATTGTCTCTTTTCTACGGTTATGGCTAGAGGTCAAGATTTACAGGTGAAGGGTTCAAGTAATAAACTGGGCTTTGGGTTAATAGGAATGAATAGTTAGGCTTAGGTTGGGGGTTTAGTTGGGTTTATGTTTTAGAGTATGTTTGGGTTTGGTATTAGGGGTCGGTAGTTTTGGGTTCGTGTTATGAGGTGTAAGGTGGTTATGGTGGGTAATGTTGGCTATGCTTGGGTTGGGTTGCGGGTTGGAGCCTAGGGGGCTATGTAGGGACAGAGCAAGACGTCACTGTGACAATGGAGGAGAATCTGAGGTGGCATCCACATTGAGGACTAATGTGAGGTACCGGAATATCGTTTCTGAGCGGAGAAAGCTGTGTTTTTGGTTTTCTCTGCATTCCGTAGTTCTGGATCGGAACCGGCTTCAATCCTTTGTTTGGATTTTACCTCTCTGAGTACACAGGGGTGCAGGGTCTTTATACACTCAGATTTGAGGATAGCTTAGGGCTCCTAGTTTAGGAGGCAGAAAGTCTCACCCAAGGGTCAGAGGTGCCCTAGCCAGGAGCCAAGAGACAGGTGGTCCAACCCAGGGGTCAGAGGTGCCCCTGCCAGGAGCCAAGAGACAGGAGGTCCAACCCAAGGGTCGGAGGTGCCCCAGCCAGGAGCCAAGAGACAGGAGGTCCAACCCAGGGGTCGGAGGTGCCCCAGCCAGGATTCAAGAGACAGGAGGTCTCGCCAAGAGGTCAAAAGTGCCCTAGCCAGAAGACAGAAGGTCTCGCCAAGAGGTCAGGTCCAACCCAGGGGTCAGAGGTGCCCCTGCCAGGAGTCAAAATCTGGGAGGTCTCACCCAGGGGTCAGAGATGCCCCAGTCAGGATTCAAGAGACAGGAGGTCTCACCCAGGGGTCATAAATGCCCTAACCAGGAGACAGGAGGTCTCGCCAAGAGGTCAGAAGTACCCGAGCCAGGAGACAGGATGTCTCACCCAGGGGTCAGAGGAGCCCCAGCCAGGAGTCAAGAGACAGGAGGTCTCACTCAGTGGTCATAAGTGATCCAACTAGTAGTCAGGAGAAAGGAGTTCTCAGCCAGGGGTCATAAGTCGCCTAGCTAGGAGACAGGGGGTCTCACTCAGCGGTCAGAAGTACCCTAGCCAGGAGACAGGATGTCTCACCCAGGAGTCAGAGGTGCCCCAGCAAGGAGACAGGAGGTCTTGTTGGGTGGTCAGAGGTGCCCCACTCAGCAGTCTGGAGACAGGAGATCTCATTCCAGGAGTCAGGTGGGCTTCTATGGGGGGTGTACAGTCAGATGGACTGGTAAAAAGATCAGCGTTGCCGCCAACAAGGGGGCCAGGTGGCTCAGTATGCCCACATTGACGTGAAAGAACCCCTCCGTGGGCAACTGATGTCTGTGTGAACATTCTGTTTAATTTAAGAAAAGTGGGCTACCGTGCCCTAAAATACCGTTTGGACTGACGCAACCCATTAAAACAGCACCTACCACAAAAGCCCTATTGTGTGTACGCGACATAACTCTCTGTACTTCTACTTTGTAACTCTTCTCTTCTAAATAAACTTTCAGGAGCTTATCTATGAGCAGAGGGTGTCGGCTTCCTTATTTTGTTTATTTCCGGCATTTACCAGATTTCGGGTTAGAGACACTTGACTTTGGTTTGTCGGTTTTGAATTGGGTTGTGTTTGGTTGGTTTTGGGTTTGGTTTGTCGGTTTTGGGTTGGGTCGGGTTTGTTGGTTTTGTGTTTGGTTGGGTTTGGTTTGTTGGTGTTAGGTTGGGTTTGTCAGTTTTAAATTGGGTTGGGGTTGGTTTGTTGGTTTTGGGTTGGGGTGAATTTGGTTTATTTTGGGTCAGGTTTGGATTGGTTGGCTTTGGGTTGGGTTTGGTTTGTATGGTTTTGGGTTTAGTTTGTCGGTGTTGGGTTGGGTTTGTCGGTGTTGGGTTTGGTTTGTTGGTGTTGGGTTGGCTTTGTCGGTTTTGGGTTGGGTTTAGTTTGGATGGTTTTGTGCCGGGTTGGGTTTGTGGGTTTTGGGTTTGCTTGGGTTTGGTTTGTTGGTGTTAGGATGGGTTTGTCAGTTTTGGGTTCGGTTCGGTTTGTCGGTGTTGGGTTTGTCAGTTTTGGGTTGGGTTTAGTTTGGATGGTTTTGTGTTGGGTTTGGTCTGGTAAGATCGTACGTTCAGGTTTTATGGGATGTGTAGCGTTATATTTAGGTATTTAAAAAATAAAGATTAGGATTGAGAAGATGAAAGTTTAGGTGTTGGGTTTATTTTCTGGGATTCCAGTTAAATTGTGGTTTACAGTAAAGGTTGGGGTTACGTTGAGGGTCAGGGGGTTTGGTGGATTTTGGATCAGGTTGGGTTTGGTTTTTATGGTTTTGGACTGAGTTTCGTTTGTCGGTTTTGGGTTTGCTTGGGTTGGATTTGGTTTGTCAGTGTTAGGTTGGGTTTGTCGGTTTTAGGTTGGTCTTTGTCGGTGTTAGGTTGGGTTTGTTGGTGTTAGGTTGGGTTTGTCGGTGTTAGGTTGGTCTTTGTCGGTGTTAGGTTGGGTTTGTCGGTTTTAGTTAGGGTTTGTCGGTGTTAGGTTGGGTTTGTCTGTGTTAGGTTGGGTTTGTCGGGGTTAGGTTGGGTTTGTCGGTGTTAGGTTGGGTTTGTCTGTGTTAGGTTGGGTTTGTTGGTGTTAGGTTGGGTTTGTTGGTGTTAGGTTGGGTTTGTCGGTGTTAGGTTGGGTTTGTTGGTTTTGGGTTTGGTTTGTCGGTTTTGGGTTGGGTCGGGTTTGTTGGTTTTGTGTTTGGTTGGGTTGGGTTTGTCGGTGTTAGGTTGGTCTTTGTCGGTGTTAGGTTGGGTTTGTCGGTTTTAGTTAGGGTTTGTCGGTGTTAGGTTGGGTTTGTCTGTGTTAGGTTGGGTTTGTCGGGGTTAGGTTGGGTTTGTCGGTGTTAGGTTGGGTTTGTCGGTGTTAGGTTGGGTTTGTCGGTGTTAGGTTGGGTTTGTCGGTGTTAGGTTGGGTTTGTCGGTTTTGGATTAGGTTGGGTTTGATTTGGTTGGTTTTGGGTTGGGTTTAGTCTGGTAAGATTGTACGTTCAGGTTTTATGGGATGTCTAGACAAAGGTTTGGGGGTCGATTTGAGATCTGGGGATCAGTTTTTTAGGAGGACAATAATGTCCATACCGGTGCTATGCCAAGTCTGAAAGATTCTAGAGACTCCGAGAGGACAATCCCTTTAGGAAGGTGAGAAAAAGAAATACCCCAAGTAATGGAGACATCCGGTAATACTTACCTCGGCCTTCACCTTCAGGATGAACAGGCAGAAGATGGTTAGAATTCTCCCGAGACGACTCATCCTGGTTGGTGCAACGATGACCTATCAGAGGAAACACATGAAATGGTCATTTTAGGGCTGTTGATGGAGGAATATTCCGACTACTGCACATGGCCTGACCTCCCGCACTGACCCCCCACACTGACCCCCAGCCTGACCTCCCACACTGACCCCCAGCCTGACCTCCCGCACTGACCCCCAGCCTGACCTCCCACACTGACCCCCAGCCTGTCCTCCCGCACTGACCCCCAGCCTGACCTCCCACACTGACCCCCAGCCTGACCTCCCCCACTGACCCCCAGCCTGACCTCCCGCACTGACCCCCAGCCTGACCTCCCGCACTGACCCCCGGCCTGACCTCCCACACTGACCCCCAGCCTGACCTCCCGCACTGACCCCCAGCCTGACCTCCCGCAATGACCCCCAGCCTGACCTCCCCCACTGACCCCTATGGAATAGAGAGTTCTACCTTGTCTTCTCTCTCCTCCGTTGGGTGTCTCTCCTCCGTTGGGTGTCTCTCCTATGTTGGGTATCTCTGTTTCGTTGGGTGTCTCTGCTCTGTTGGGTGTCTCTCCTCTGTTCGGTGTCTCTCCTCCGTTGGGTGTCTCTCCTCTGTTGGGTGTCTCTCCTCTGTTCGGTGTCTCTCCTCCGTTGGGTGTCTCTCCTCTGTTCGGTGTCTCTCCTCCGTTGGGTGTCTCTCCTCTGTTGGGTGTCTCTCCTCTGTTGGGTGTCTCTCCTCCGTTGGGTGTCTCTCCTCTGTTGGGTGTCTCTGCTCAGTTGGGTGTCTCTCCTCTGTTGGGTGTCTCTGCTCAGTTGGGTGTCTCTCCTCTGTTGGGTGTCTCTGCTCAGTTGGGTGTCTCTCCTCTGTTGGGTGTCTCTGCTCAGTTGGGTGTGTCTCCTCTGTTGGGTGTCTCTGCTCAGTTGGGTGTCTCTCCTCTGTTGGGTGTCTCTCCTCCGTTGGGTGTCTCTGCTCAGTTGGGTGTCTCTCCTCCTTTGGGTGTCTCTCCTCCGTTGGGTGTCTCTGCTCAGTTGGGTGTCTCTCCTCTGTTGGGTGTCTCTCCTCCGTTGGGTGTCTCTCCTCCGTTGGGTGTCTCTCCTCTGTTGGGTGTCTCTGCTCAGTTGGGTGTCTCTCCTCTGTTGGGTGTCTCTGCTCAGTTGGGTGTCTCTCCTCTGTTGGGTGTCTCTGCTCAGTTGGGTGTCTCTCCTCTGTTGGGTGTCTCTGCTCAGTTGGGTGTGTCTCCTCTGTTGGGTGTCTCTGCTCAGTTGGGTGTCTCTCCTATGTTGGGTGTCTCTCCTCCGTTGGGTGTCTCTCCTCCGTTGGGTGTCTCTCCTCCTTTGGGTGTCTCTGCTCAGTTGGGTGTCTCTCCTCGGTGAACGGTGCGTAGAACAGAACGACTCTGCAGCTGCCACACGACTATATCTGGCCCATCCCCCGGGGATGGAGGTCTCTTTGCATATTTTAGATGTTACTTCTTTTTATTTTTAACTTTGGAGGAAATATTACACAACTCCAGACCAGGGGACACCGTCCCCACACAGATGTCTGAACTCTTCTCACTACCAGATTCCTCCACCGGTCACCCTTCTCTCCAGCAGTGGCGGCTGGTGCTCAAAACCCAATCAATTGCAGCCACTGTGCCCCAAGTGCTGTCACTGTTCCCAAGTGCTGTCACTGTTCCCAAGTGCTGTCACTGAGCCCCAAGTGCTGTCACTGAGCCCCAAGTTTTGCCACTGTGCTCCAAATGTTGCCACTGTTCCCAAGTGCTGTCACTGTGCCCCAAATGTTGTGCTGTCACTGTGCCCCAAATGTTGCTCCAAATGTTGCCACTGTTCCCAAGTGCTGTCACTGTGCTCCAAATGTTGCCACTGTTCCCAAGTGCTGCCACTGTGCCCCAAGTGCTGTCACTGTGCTCCAAATGTTGCCACTGTTCCCAAGTGTTGCCACTGTGCCCCAAGTGCTGCCACTGTGCCCCAAGTGCTGTCACTGTGCCCCAAATGTTGCCACTGTGCCTCGAGTTTTGTCACTGTGCCCCAAGTGCTATCACTGTGCCCCAAATGTTGCCACTGTGCCCCAAGTGCTGTCACTGTGCCCCAAATGTTGCCACTGTGCCCCAAGTGCTGTCACTGTGCCCCAAATGTTGCCACTGTGCCCCAAGTGCTGTCACTGTGCCCCAAATGTTGCCACTGTTCCCAAGTGTTGCCACTGTGCCCCAAGTGCTGCCACTGTGCCCCAAGTGCTGCCACTGTGCCCCAAGTGCTGTCACTGTGCCCCAAATGTTGCCACTGTTCCCAAGTGTTGCCACTGTGCCCCAAGTGCTGCCACTGTGCCCCAAGTGCTGTCACTGTGCCCCAAATGTTGCCACTGTGCCTCGAGTGCTGTCACTGTGCCCCAAATGTTGCCACGGTGCCCCAAATGTTGCCACTGTTCCCAAGTGCTGCCACTGTGCCCCAAATGTTGCCACTGTTCCCAAGTGCTGTCACTGTGCCCCAAGTTTTGCCACTGTGCCCCAAATGTTGCCACTGTGCCTCGAGTTTTGCCACTGTGCCCCAAGTGCTGTCACTGTGCCCCAAATGTTGTCACTGTGCCCCAAATGTTGCCACTGTTCCCAAGTGCTGCCACTGTGCCCCAAATGTTGCCACTGTGCCCCAAATGTTGCCACTGTGCCCCAAATGTTGCCACTGTGCCTCGAGTTTTGCCACTGTGCCCCAAGTGCTGTCACTGTGCCCCAAATGTTGCCACTGTTCCCAAGTGCTGTCACTGTGCCCCAAATGTTGCCAGTGTTCCCAAGTGCTGTCACTGTGCCCCAAGTGCTGTCACTGTGCTCCAAATGTTGCCACTGTTCCCAAATGTTGCCACTGTGCCCCCCCCCCATCATCTGTCCGGCACTTACCTTGTCTCAGGTGGGCAGCAGGTGATGGCGGCGAGCGGTGTCCGGTGTCCTCCATCTTCCCCAACCCCGATGTCTTCTCCCGCCCGCTCCTCCTCTCCTCCTTGGCGGGCGGCTCTGTAGGGGACGCGCTACAGTGTATGTGTGCGCCATATTCAGCATTTCCACACATAAAAATTCTATCATGTGTGTAGAACTGTATGTGGGGGGTGGGGCGGGCTTCGTAATTTTAGGTGTAATTAAAAAAAAAAAAAAAACATGTTTGTTTTGTTTATTTAATTTTTTCCCCTATTTGCCTTTTTTTTCAGAGATTTTTTTTTCCTCTTTTGTTTTTTTTCCCAATTTTCTTTTTTTTTTTTTTTTTTCTTTTTTCCACAGTCAGCTTTTACTATACCCCAGAGACCAGCTCACAGTGATGGTGCTCAATTTTTCGTCTCTGTTTCAGATTTGCATCATTTGTGGAATTTTTTTTTTTTTTTTTTAAAGTACATTTATTTATAAGTTTATTTATAGATTTATTTCTTTTTCTCCCTGTCCCCTCTACCTCCCCCCTATTATCCCCCCCTCCCCCTTCCCCTCCCATCCACCACGTCTGAATTTTTTAGGCTTATCTTGCATTCTGCCTTAGGTTTTCTGCGTAGCTCCAAGATTTTTTAAAAGCTCTCCAATTTTCCCATTTTGTGTTGCTCCTATTTTCCTCTAAACCAGAGGTCTCCAAACTACGGCCCTCCAGTTGTTCAAGAACTACAATTCCCATCATGCCTAGTCATGTCTGTGAATGTCAGGCCGCGTACACACGACCCAGAACCTCGACGGGCAGAACACATCGTTCCGCCCGTCGAGGTTCTCTCCCGGCCGTCGAATTCGGCGACCCGCCCGTCGGGAATGGCAACCAGCCATTCTTCCAGGCGGGCCGTCGAGAAAAAAGAGAGCGTGCTCTCTTTTTCGGCTCGACGAGCTTCCCGACGGGAAGCTCGCTGAGACCGTACACACGGCCGAGGTCCTCGCTGGAATGTGCATTCCAGCGAGGTTCTCGCTGATTTTCAGCGAGAACCTCGGCCGTGTGTACGGCACCTCAGAGTTTTACAATGCCTCATGGGACCTGTAGTTCTGCAACATCTGGAGGGCCGTAGTTTGGAGACCCCTGCTCTAAACCATCTCTTAGGTCTTCCATCGTGTAAGTTTCCTCCACGGTATCTATCCATTCCCATATCGTGGGGCATTCTAATTCCTGCCACTTCCTTGGTATCAGCCTTTTAGCAGCATTTAATAGGTGTGGGACCAGTGATTCCCTATATTTCTTGATCCCTTCTCTCCCTCCGTGAAAAAGTACCGTCCATGGCTCTATTTTTATTTTTTCCTTAGTGATCTCTTCAATTATTTGCATGATCTTTTCCCAATAATTTTTAACCTTTGGGCAATCCCACCATAGGTGGGCCATGGTTCCAGGTGACTTGCAGCCCCTCCAACAGTCTGCGGACTGGTCTTTCCTGAATTTACTCAGTTTTTCTGGTGTACGATACCAGCCTGATAGGCATTTAAAATTCATTTCGGCCGTTCAACTGTCGGTAGCCGAGGTGTGGGTCAGTTTTAGAATTCTATCTATTGTGGACTTATCACACCGTGATCCTAATTCCTTTTCCCATTTTTTGATGAAGGGGTGTATGTCCAGCTCCTCCCACTGTATTAGAATCTTATAGATCTTGGAGATGATTCCCTTCTTACAGTCCCGAGAGCAAAGTTTTTCTAAGTCGGAGAGTTGATCCCCGGTTCTTAAAGGTTGGGGAAGTTTCTGTATGAAGTGGGTTAGCTGTTGGTACCTCCATTCATCAAGTTTCATAAAGTTTACTTTTTGCTCTATTTGCCTATATGCTAAGATGTGTCCTTTATGTGTTATATCTTTTACTTGTGCATTATCTTTTTTAATCCAGTTTCCCCCCACCTCTACTTTCCCCGGGGGGAAATAGTCGTTGTCTTTTAGAAAGATGAGGGGGGAATTGTAATTTTTATCTATTTTCTTTTGTGTGTGATCCCAAACCCTCAGTGCGTTCATAGTGATTGCGTGTGTTTCTACATTCAGTGCTCTATATTGTGGGGGGTTCCATAAAATGTTTTCTAATTTTACCTTTGCTAAAGTGTTCTCCAAACGAACCCATCTTTTTTCTGTGTTTGCTCTGGCCCACTCCACTACTCGCGACAGGATTATTGCCTCATAATATTTTCTGAGATCCGGGATAGCTAGTCCCCCTCTGTTCTTAGTCTGTCTGAGGGTCTGGAAAGATATCCTATGTTTCTTATTTCCCCAAATATAGTTCAAGATTATTTTCTGGAGGGTGCATATCAGTTGGTTTGGGATTTTGATCGGGATCATCTGAAACTTGTATATTATCTTAGGTACCAACACCATTTTACAAAGATTTATTCTACCGAACCACGAGATCGGTCTATTTTTAATTCTAGTTATTTCATTTTTAAAGGGGAGTTCCACCCACAATTTCACTTTTTAAATATAAATACCCCTGTAATACACAAGCTTAATGTATTCTAGTAAAGTTAGTCTGTAAACTAAGGTCCGTTTTGTTAGGTTGTTATAGCATTTAGATTATAATCTAGAAATAGACCGTGGCCATCTTAAGTGTGGGCATCATGAAGCCAGACTGTATGACTTCCTGGATTTCAGCTTTGCATATCTCGCACATGCTCAGTGCTGCACAAGCAATGTAATAGGTTTCAGTCAGGTTTGCAAGGAATACTGCCTATCCCAGAAACCCTTGCAAATAGCCGTGTGACTTAATAGCCTAGGCTAATAAGGAGGAGGAAGTAATGAAGGACTACAAAAAAAAGGTATTTACAAGCAACAAAATAAATAAAAATTGTCCATTCTGAACACTATGAGATTAGGGCATGCAGCATAGACAAACATAAAAAAATGGGTGGAACTCCACTTTAATTTCTTCTATCAGAGGTATGTAATTTGTTTCATAGGTTCTTTTTTCCGTGCTTGCTAGCTGAATACCTAGGTATTTAAGCTCTTTTACCCATGGGAATTTATAATTTGCTCTAAGGGTTAGCCTTTCTTTCTTAGGGGTGCTCACATTTAATATTTCAGTTTTGTTAATGTTTAATTTAAAGTTTGATATTTCTCCATATTGACTACAAATATTTAATAATTCTGGGATAGAGGTTTTAGGATTTGACAAGTAAAAGAGCACATCGTCAGCAAAAGCCGCTAGTTTGTGTTCCTCTTTTCCCGCCCTGATTCCGTTTATTTTAGGGCAAGTACGTATTCTAGATAGTAACGGTTCAAGGGACAGCACAAATAGTAAAGGTGAGAGGGGACACCCCTGTCTCGTTCCGTTTTTCATTGAGAAGTATTGGGAGAGGCCTCCATTAATCTTAATCCTAGCCATTGGGTCTTTGTAAAGGGTTCCAATCCACCCCATCATCCTGCTTCCAAATCCAATGGCTTCTAACGTTTGGAGCATGAATCCCCAGTCTACCCTGTCGAACGCTTTCTCAGCGTCTATCGACAGGAGTAGACTGGGGACCCCACCCCTCCTCATCTCCTGGATCAGGAGGAGGGTCCTTACTCCATTGTCCCTCCCCTCACGTCCCTGAATAAATCCTGTCTGGTCGGGGTGTATCAGTCCTGCCATTTCACATTTTATCTTGGCGAATAATTTCAAATCTGTGTTCAACAGCGAGATAGGCCGATAGTTCGAGCAGATCCTAGGATCCTTGCCTTCCTTCGGGATGACAGTAATTATTGCCTCTACAGCTTCTTTACTCAGGGTATAATCTATTCCTATGCCATTAAAATATTGGCATAGTCGAGGAATGAGGATATCTTTGCATTTTTTGTAATATAGTGCGGTAAAGCCGTCAGGGCCCGGGCTCTTCCCAGGGGCCAGACCCGAAAGTGCTAGTTGTACTTCCCTTTCTGTAATCGGCATATCCATTATTGAGGCATCTATTTGCTTTACTGATGGTAGATCCGCCCCCTGCAGGAAATCTGAGGTTTTTACTCTTTTCTCCTAATTTTCCCAATTTTTCTGTTTAACTGCGTATAAATTTTCGTAGAACACTCGGAATGTTTCAGCTATCTCTTTTGTTTTATGAACCTCCCTTCCTTGTTCATTTTTAATTTTCCCTATATAGTTTCCCGTTTTCTTTTTCTGTACCAACTTTGCCAGATGTTTACCAGTTTTGTTACCTACCATATATCTATCTTTAGCTAATATCTGTATGTCTCTTTTAGTTTCTTGGAATAACAGATCTTTAAGTTGATTGCGTTTATTGACTAGTTCTCGGTATAGGTCTTGTTGCTGCGCTTCTCTTTTATGTTTTTGTTCTAGCTTATCAATCTCTTTAATTATTTTCTCTTTTTCGAGGCGCTTCTCTTTTTTCTTTCTTGCTCCCTCAGATATCAGCGTCCCTCTAATTAAGGCCTTGTGTGCATCCCATAACGTGGCTTTAGAAATGTCGCTTGTGTCGTATATTTTGAAATATTCTTCTAACTCCTTTTGAATCCTCATTAAACTATTTGTGTCTTTCAATAATTCCTCATTAAGTCTCCATGTTTGGGGTGGCTTCGGGTTTCCCGATACCTTGAAAGACACACTGATTGGTGCATGATCTGAAATAGTCATGGGCTCTATTGTCGCGTCCACCACATCCTTCAATAAGTAGTGATCCACGAGGATGTGGTCAATACGTGAGTAGCACCCATGTACAGGGGAGTAAATGGTGTAGTCTAGCATTGTCTGGTTTATCACCCGCCAAGCGTCTACCAGCTGGCTTCCACTCAGGTTATTTTTTAGTTTAAGTAGTTGTTTTTTATTGGTCCCCGCTGTCTGGGTTGTCCTATCGACTTTTGGGTCCATGCACAGATTGAAATCCCCTCCTAGGATGACCCTTCCTTTTTTGAATTCCCTTATCTTACCAAGGATGTTGATTAAGAATTTTGTCTGTTGATTATTTGGTGCATAGATGTTTACTAGGGTACATTCTGTATCTTCTAGTTTCCCTTTTAGCATGAGGAATCTCCCTTCGGGGTCTGTCATTCTGTCAATCAGTTGGAATCTCACTCCTCTGGCGAACCCGATAGCTACTCCCCTTGCACGTTTTGAGATAGTGTCCCCATAGTACCATACCGGGAAATCTATTGAATTTAGTTTCACATTTGATTCCAGAGTAAGGTGGGTCTCCTGTAAGTAAGCTACGTCGGTTTTAATTCTCTTCATTTCCTTTGAGACTTTATGTCTCTTTATGGGACTGTTTAGACCTTTTACGTTATATGAAACGCATTTTATTGTTGGCATTATCTAATATTGGGGGTCTTCCTCTCTGGATTAAATTTTAACCTCGGCCTGATTTTATATACCTTCTCCAATCGTCCTTTTAATGTGGTGTATCTCCCTCCCCATCCTCCTCCCCTCCATCCCCCTCCTCCTCTCCCCCCCTCCCCCCTCCTCCTCCCCCCTCTCCCCAAGCAACCCCCCCTCCCTTCCCCCCCCTCCCTCCCCCCCATTCCCCCCCTCACCCCCCCTCCTCCCTCCCCCACCCCAGTGGTCAATATAAAGACCTCTGACCCAATGTTCCCTTGAGTCAGCACCCCATTAGGTGGGATGGGACCTATTTTCCTATCCTCTTTCTAAACATAGATAGGGGAATAATTCCTCCTCGAGCTCCTATAGCTGTCTCTCTTATTTAGCTTCCCCCTCCCTCCTTCCTCAGTCGCCCCCTGGCAGTTTTCCCAATCTAGGCCCAACCTGGGAGTTCAGGTATCTGCAGATCCAACCGATTGCAAAAGTCCCTCAGATCTTCAGGAAACCTTAACGTTGCAGACTTCCCATCTTTTGATCCCACTAGGCATGCTGGGAATCTCAAATTATACTTTATTTTTTCCTTCACTAGTTGTTCCAGTAGTGGTTTTAAGAGTCTTCTTCTAGCCAAAGTTTCTGCAGCTAGGTCTGCGAAAATCTGGATTCCAGCCCCCCCATAGGAGGGGGGGGGCTGGCCTCTTAGCTTCCTCCAGACCGCGTCTTTGTCTTCAAACCTGTGGAACCTCACAATAATATCTCGGGGCCTTTCTATTTCTGATCTATTCGATCTTCCTATTCGATGCACTCTCTCTATTTTAATCGGATCTTCAATGGGTTTTTCCAAGATTGAATTGATTATTATCTTCATTTTTTCCTTCAAATCTTCATCTTTTTCTTCCGGTACTGACTTTATTCTCAGGTTTAGTCTCCTGGATCTGTTTTCCTGATCTTCTAACTTATAGAGTATGTTTCTCTGTTGCAGTTGGACCTGATCTACCTGTTCTCTCAGAGTGTTTAATTCTTGTTTTTGGATTTCTGGTTGTTCTTCCAGGGCCTCCACCCTAGATAACAGGTGGCCAAGGTCTGTCCTTATACTGTGTATCTCTTCTTTGATGACGTTTTCGAGCCGCAGCAGCAATGCAGCATCCTTTCCATATCTCCCATGGTTGGTAAATGTTCCTCGGATCTCCTCTCCTCCCCTCTACTATTTTCTGCCTCATCTCCATTTGCCCCTTCTCCTCTGGTGTCCTCCAATGGATCCTTTTGCCTTGGGCTTAGAGATTTTTTCCCGTCCATTTTTTTTTCTGTTTTCTCTTGGAGGGGCTTTGGAGATTTGGACATGTACTGTCTGATTGTACTTGTTGCAGTCACGCTCACCGGGGTCTTTGGGGCTCCCCCTTTATTTGATCTGCTTGTCATCCTGGACATTGTATCCTTCGCTTTCCTAATTCGCTTCCCCAGGTTGACTACCTATTAGCCTCCTTTCTACCTCTGAATCACAGTTCCATACTCAGGTATCAAACAAGAAGAAGGGGGGGGGGGGAGGGATGAGTATTTAAAATTAACTGAGAAGAGATACTGACAGGCAGCTACCGTAGAAAAGGGGGGTTTTGAGTACCCAAAGGTGCACTGTTCCTTTCTCCTCAAAAAGCCCCAATTGCGTTGATTTTCCCTTTGTATCTTTTGGTGTTTAGGTATTTAGGATTTTTGCTGGTGTAGTTCTTTCCCTTTCCTCTCACCCCTTCCCCTTCAGTCCACTGCCCTAGTTGGTCTGTGGTTATTTTATCTCTGGCTCCTTCCTCCAGGGTCAGGGTATGGGCCCCTCGTGGATACTTATGGCGTGATGCATATGGTTATGCTGCGGTTACTTCTAAAAAGTCACCCTACCCCCTCCCTTGTAGCAAAAAATCTTTTTTTTTTTTTTTCCCCTTTGTATATGAGGGGTAGGGGGGAGGGTAAATGATACTAGACAAAGACAACTCCAAAGGCAGCTCCCCATCTATCTCTCTCTTGATTATAAATATATATCGTTCTTCAGGTTAATGTACTGTTTTTTTTTTGCATTAATCACCAGATATATTTTCCCATACTAGTGATTCTACGAATCCTTTACCATGGCATTGCATCTGAATTAGATATACAATCCGACTGTGTTCATATGGTCAGTGTGAGTCTATCTTTATAGTTCCTTTAAGCACCATACCTTCAGGATCGGTTTTTATACTACCTGCAGCATGGGCCCTGTTCCATATTCTGAGCATAGAGATCCGATGGTCTGCTTAGCTGAGGCGGGGGGGGGGGGGGGGGTAGGCAGCAAGTAGTGAACCGGGTCGGCGGGGAGCGGAGGGATGCGGCTATCCTATCTCCGGGCGTCGCCTAATCCTCTTCCTCTCCAGGCTCGCTGCGGGCTGTCTCCCGATCTGTTGGCTGCGTTTCCCGGTCCCCATTCGCTGCGTTGGGGGTCTATAGCTTCAAGGATTTCGAGGATTTCCTGGGCGTGCAGCGTGGATCATGGAGCGTCTCCTCCGTCACCTCCGTCCCAGCCATCCGCCGCGTCTCCTGGTCCCTCCCACCTTCGTTGCGTCACGTCCTCACGTGCACGCCGGATTCATTCCCCCTCCCTCTGGTCCTCCAAACCAGACACTCCCAATTTTCTTTTAACCATTTACTTTTTGTAATTATTTTTCTTTTATTTTTTTACTTTGTTTCTATTTTTATTTGAGAGGGGGGTATCATTTATTTTATTGTTTTCAGGTTTTGTTTTTCCTGTCTTTTTTTTTTTTTTTTTGGAGGGGGGGTCTTTTTTTTGTGTTTTAATTTTTTTCCGCATTTCTTTTTTTTTTCAGAGGTTTTTTTTTTTCTCCTTTCACTTTTTCTCAATTTTCTTTTACCCATTTTACTTTTTTTTAATTAATTATTTTCTTTTGTTTTATTATTATTATTATTTTTCTTTTCTGTTATTGCTTTCTATTTTTATTTGGGAGGGGGGATTTTATATTTTATTTTATTCTTTTCAGGTTTTGTTTTTCTGTCTTACTTTTTTTTTTTTTTTTTGGAGGGGGGACTTTTTTTATTTTTTTTTATTTTTTTCCTCGTTTTTGTTTTTTTTTAATTCTTTTTCTGACTTTTTTGTATTCATTTTCTTCTGTTTAACTACTTTGATTTCCTTTATTTTAACGTTTTATTGTGTTTCTATTATTTGAGGGAGGGGGTATTATTTTATTTTATTTTTTTATTGTTTTTCCGTTTTGTTTTCTGTTTTTTTTTATTATTCTTTTTTGGACTTTTTTTTTTATTCATTTTCTTTTGTTTTATTATTTTGATTTCCTTTATTTTAACGTTTTATTGTGTTTCTATTGTAAAAAAAAAAAATCGAAGAAAAAATGGAAAACTAAACGGAAAAACAATAAAAAAAAAGAAAATATATATATATTTTTTTTTTTTATTGTTTTTTTTTTTGGTTGGTGGCTCTGTAGGGGGCGCGCTACAGTATATGTGTGCGCCATATTCAGCTTTTCCACACATAAAAATCTATCATCATGTGTGTAGAACTGTATGTGGGGGATGGGGTGGGCTTCGTAATTTTAGGTGTAATTAAAAAAATATATATACATTTTTGTTTTGTTTATTTTATTTTTTTTCCAATTTTCTTTTACCCATTTACTTTCTTTAATTAATTTTTTTTTGTTTTATTATTATTTTTCTTTTCAGTTTTTGTTTTGTTTATTTTTATTTTTTTCCTGTTTTCATTTTTTTTTTTTTTTTCAATTTTCTTTTACCCATTTACTTTCTTTAATTAATTCTATTTTCTTTTGTTTTATTATTATTTTTATTTTCGGTTTTTGTTTTCTTTTTTTTTTCATGAAAGTCCCGCCCACCGACCAATCACTGAACCAAACTAATAATGCTGTGAGGTTTTATAACCAATCATACGCGTAAGATTTACGCAACGACCCGCCCCTCCGACCAATCATGGCAACGGCAAGCTTGAGGTAAAAAGCGTTAAAAACCCGCCCCATTTTTTTTTAACCTATCAAGCGCGCAGTATTTATTACAACACCGCCCCCTCTAGTACGTAAAATGTCACGGCTGGCCTATTAAGTAACAGTCACGTGACCTCCCTCCTTTCCCGCCGATATTCATCTCCCTCCCGCCGCTGTCACGTCGCCGCCATCTTGCTACACCCCGCACTCCTCCACACACACATTGACGCTACAGGAAGAAGTGTGACGGAAGTGACGTGCCGCCGCCGCCATCTTGCTACACCCCTCAACGGTAATGGGAAGGCGGCGAGCGGCCATCTTGTTATAACCACCCCAGTTTTGCGTCTCGCGGTTATTTTTAACAGGAGCAGAGCTTTATCAGGAGAAATGCAAGATTTTGAAATCGGACGGAGTGTTTAGATGTTGAATTTTGAAAAGCAGCGGCGAACCTTCCGACCTGCTGTGACAGATCACCGCTGCTTTTATAAATTCGACATGTGAACAGTCCGCTGGTGTAAGACTCGTGTATCCCACCTGATAAGCCCCGTTTCCTGTTAAAAAAAAAGAAAATGTTAAATTGTAAAACTCCAATGGGTGTCACAAGATGGCCGCCTTCTCGCAGCATCATTACTTTTGGGGGTGTAGCAAGATGGCGGCGGCTAAACCTCACTTCCGTCACAAGTTTCCTCCAGCAGCGGAAGTGTGCGTCTCCATGGTGAGGCCAGGCGGCTTGTGGGCGGGGCCCGGTGTCCATGGAGACGGGTAGTACACAGTAGAAGAGAAGAAGATGTCGGACCTGGGATCAGAGGAGTTCGAGGAGGAGCACGAGCCCGACCTCGGGGTGAGACTCAGATAATATCAAATATACTTTATATATGAGGGGAGGGGCTGTGATATCCTATATATATATAATATATACCGTGTGTACATCTCCAATATCTTTGTATTGTTATTATGGGGTGAGACCCCCCCCCCTCCCCCACTCTCTGTGTCCCCATTATAGAGATTCTCCCTCTGTCTGGTGTGGTGTCACCGCGGGACAGGAAGTGAGGGGAGATCTCCCCCAATTGGGTGTATAAGCCTCCGTATACTCCATCCAACATGGAATATAATAAACACATATTATATACAAAAGGCAGGACACCCCCTAAGTGAAAATGTCCAAATTGGCCCCCAATTAGCCATTTCCCCCTCCCCCGGTGTCATGTGACTCGTTAGTGTTACAAGGTCTCAGGTGTGATACATTTGGTGTTATCGCTCTCACTCCCTCATACCGGTCACTGGAAGGACAACATGGCGCCTCATGGCAAAGAACTCTCTGAGGATCTGATATAAAGAATTGTTCTTCTATTACTGGAGGGGGGGGGATCTATGGTTGTTGGGGGGTCTCCGCCATGTCTCTCTCCAGATGTCGGGGTCTCCCCCCCCCCATGTCTCCAGGTGTCGGGGTCTCCCCCCCCCATGTCTCCAGGTGTCGGGGTCTCCCCCCCCCATGTCTCTCTCCGGGTGTCGGGGTCTCCCCATGTCTCTCTCCAGGTGTCGGGGTCTCCCCATGTCTCTCTCCAGGTGTTGGGGTCTCACCCCCCCCCCCATGTCTCTCTCCAGGTGTTGGGGTCTCACCCCCCCCCCCCCATGTCTCTCTCCAGGTGTTGGGGTCTCACCCCCCCCCCATGTCTCTCTCCAGGTGTTGGGGTCTCACCCCCCCCCATGTCTCTCTCCAGGTGTCGGGGTCTCCCCCCCATGTCTCTTTCCGGGTGTCGGGGTCTCCCCATGTCTCTCTCCAGGTGTCGGGGTCTCCCCCCCCATGTCTCTCTCCAGGTGTCGGGGTCTCCCCCATGTCTCTATCCAGGTGTCAGGGTCTCACCCCCCCATGTCTCTCTCCAGGTGTCGGGGTCTCCCCCATGTCTCTCTCCAGGTGTCAGGGTCTCACCCCCCCATGTCTCTCTCCAGGTGTCGGGGTCTCACCCCCTATGTCTCTCTCTTTCTCTCTCTCTCTCTGTGTTGGGGTCTCCCCCCCATGTCTCTCTCCAGGTGTCGGGGTCCCCCCCATGTCTCTCTCCAGGTGTCAGGGTCTCCCCCCCCCATGTCTCTCTCCAGGTGTCGGGGTCTCCCCCCCCATGTCTCTCTCCAGGTGTCGGGGTCTCCCCCATGTCTCTATCCAGGTGTCAGGGTCTCACCCCCCCATGTCTCTCTCCAGGTGTCGGGGTCTCCCCCATGTCTCTCTCCAGGTGTCAGGGTCTCACCCCCCCATGTCTCTCTCCAGGTGTCGGGGTCTCACCCCCTATGTCTCTCTCTTTCTCTCTCTCTCTCTGTGTTGGGGTCTCCCCCCCATGTCTCTCTCCAGGTGTCGGGGTCCCCCCCATGTCTCTCTCCAGGTGTCAGGGTCTCCCCCCCCATGTCTCTCTCCAGGTGTCACACCCCCATGTCTCTCTCCAGGTGTCAGGGTCTCACCCCCCCATGTCTCTCTCCAGGTGTCAGGGTCTCACCCCCCCATGTCTCTCTCCAGGTGTCGGGGTCTCACCCCCTATGTCTCTCTCTTTCTCTCTCTCTCTCTGTGTTGGGGTCTCCCCCCCATGTCTCTCTCCAGGTGTCGGGGTCCCCCCCATGTCTCTCTCCAGGTGTCAGGGTCTCCCCCCCCATGTCTCTCTCCAGGTGTCACACCCCCATGTCTCTCTCCAGGTGTCAGGGTCTCACCCCCCCATGTCTCTCTCCAGGTGTCGGGGTCTCACCCCCTATGTCTCTCTCTTTCTCTCTCTCTGTGTTGGGGTCTTCCCCCCATGTCTCTCTCCAGGTGTCAGGGTCTCCCCCCCCATGTCTCTCTCCAGGTGTCAGGGTCTCCCCCCCCCATGTCTCTCTCCAGGTGTCAGGGTCTCCCCCCCCCATGTCTCTCTCCAGGTGTCAGGGTCTCCCCCCCCCATGTCTCTCTCCAGGTGTCAGGGTCTCCCCCCCCCATGTCTCTCTCCAGGTGTCAGGGTCTCCCCCCCCCATGTCTCTCTCCAGGTGTCAGGGTCTCCCCCCCATGTCTCTCTCCAGGTTTCAGGGTCCCCCCCCCCATGTCTCCAGGTGTCTGGGTCTCACACCCCCATGTCTCTCTCCAGGTGTCGGGGTCTCCCCCCCCATGTCTCTCTCCAGGTGTCAGGGTCTCGCCCCCCCATGTCTCTCTCAGGGTGTCGGGGTCTCACCCCCTATGTCTCTCTCTTTCTCTCTCTCTCTGTGTTGGGGTCTCCCCCCCATGTCTCTCTCCAGGTGTCGGGGTCTCCCCCATGTCTCTCTCCAGGTGTCAGGTTCCCCCCCCCCCATGTCTCTCTCCAGGTGTCAGGGTCTCCCCCCCATGTCTCTCTCCAGGTGTCGGGGTCTCACCCCCTATGTCTCTCTCTTTTTCTCTCTCTCTCTGTGTTGGGGTCTCCCCCATGTCTCTCTCCAGGTGTCGGGGTCTCACCCCCTATGTCTCTCTCTTTCTCTCTCTCTCTCTCTGTGTCGGGGTCTCCCCCCCCATGTCTCTCTCCAGGTGTCGGGGTCTCCCCCCCCATGTCTCTCTCCAGGTGTCGGGGTCCCCCCCATGTCTCTCTCCAGGTGTCGGGGTCCCCCCCATGTCTCTCTCCAGGTGTCAGGGTCTCCCCCCCCCATGTCTCTCTCCAGGTGTCAGGGTCTCCCCCCCATGTCTCTCTCCAGGTGTCTGGGTCTCACACCCCCATGTCTCTCTCCAGGTGTCAGGGTCTCCCCCATGTCTCTCTCTGTGTTGGGGTCTCCCCCATGTCTCTCTCTGTGTTGGGGTCTCACCCCCTCTGTCTCTTTCTCTTCCAGGAATATGAAGGGGAGCGGAATGAAGTGGAGGAGAGGCACGGTCAGGGTAAAGCACGTTTGCCGAACGGTGACACCTATGAAGGGTTATATGAGAAAGGGAAGAGACACGGCCAGGTGAGTCCTCCATACATCTTCCGCCCACTCTCAGGCAGCAATCCCTCCATTACACCATCGGATGGGAAGTGACCTCTGGGCAGTGTTGGGATGGGAGGTGCGGGAGGTAGGAGAGAGTGTTGGCCCTGCAGTGGTGGGATCCGAGGTGGAGGAGATTGGAGACTCTCATGGTGGTGGGATTGGAGGGAGGAGATTGGAGACTCTCATGGTGGTGGGATTGGAGGGAGGAGATTGGAGACTCTCATGGTGGTGGGATTGGAGGGAGGAGTTTGGAGACTCTCATGGTGGTGGGATTGGAGGTAGAGGAGATTGGAGACTCTCATGGGGGTGGGATTGGAGGGAGGAGTTTGGAGACTCTCATGGGGGTGGGATTGGAGGGAGGAGTTTGGAGACTCTCATAGTGGTGGGATTGGAGGGAGGAGATTGGAGACTCTCATGGTGGTGGGATTGGTGGTAGAGGAGATTGGAGACTTTCATGGTGGAGGGATTGGAGGGAGGAGATTGGAGACTCTCATGGTGGTGGGATTGGAGGGAGGAGATTGGAGACTCTCATGGTGGTGGGATTGGAGGGAGGAGTTTGGAGACTCTCATGGTGGTGGGATTGGAGGTAGAGGAGATTGGAGACTCTCATGGGGGTGGGATTGGAGGGAGGAGTTTGGAGACTCTCATGGGGGTGGGATTGGAGGGAGGAGTTTGGAGACTCTCATAGTGGTGGGATTGGAGGGAGGAGATTGGAGACTCTCATGGTGGTGGGATTGGTGGTAGAGGAGATTGGAGACTTTCATGGTGGAGGGATTGGAGGGAGGAGATTGGAGACTCTCATGGTGGTGGGATTGGAGGGAGGAGATTGGAGACTCTCATGGTGGTGGGATTGGAGGGAGGAGTTTGGAGACTCTCATAGTGGTGGGATTGGAGGGAGGAGTTTGGAGACTCTCATGGTGGTGGGATTGGAGGTAGAGGAGATTGGAGACTCTCATGGTGGAGGGATTGGAGGGAGGACTCTCATGGTGGTGGGATTGGAGGGAGGAGTGGAGACTCTCATGGTGGTGGGATTGGAGGGAGGAGATTGGAGACTCTCATGGTGGTGGGATTGGAGGGAGGAGATTGGAGACTCTCATGGTGGTGGGATTGGAGGGAGGAGATTGGAGACTCTCATGGTGGTGGGATTGGAGGGAGGAGATTGGAGACTCTCATGGTGGTGGGATTGGAGGGAGGAGATTGGAGACTCTCATGGTGGTGGGATTGGAGGGAGGAGATTGGAGACTCTCATGGTGGTGGGATTGGAGGGAGGAGTTTGGAGACTCTCATGGTGGTGGGATTGGAGGGAGGAGATTGGAGACTCTCATGGTGGTGGGATTGGAGGGAGGAGATTGGAGACTCTCATGGTGGTGGGATTGGAGGGAGGAGTTTGGAGACTCTCATGGTGGTGGGATTGGAGGGAGGAGTTTGGAGACTCTCATGGTGGTGGGATTGGAGGGAGGAGATTGGAGACTCTCATGGTGGTGGGATTGGAGGGAGGAGATTGGAGACTCTCATGGTGGTGGGATTGGAGGGAGGAGATTGGAGACTCTCATGGTGGTGGGATTGGAGGGAGGAGATTGGAGACTCTCATGGTGGTGGGATTGGAGGGAGGAGATTGGAGACTCTCATGGTGGTGGGATTGGAGGGAGGAGATTGGAGACTCTCATGGTGGTGGGATTGGAGGTAGAGGAGATTGGAGACTCTCATGGTGGTGGGATTGGAGGGAGGAGATTGGAGACTCTCATGGTGGTGGGATTGGAGGGAGGAGTTTGGAGACTCTCATGGTGGTGGGATTGGAGGTAGAGGAGATTGGAGACTCTCATGGTGGTGGGATTGGAGGGAGGAGATTGGAGACTCTCATGGTGGTGGGATTGGAGGGAGGAGATTGGAGACTCTCATGGTGGTGGGATTGGAGGTAGAGGAGATTGGAGACTCTCATGGTGGTGGGATTGGAGGGAGGAGATTGGAGACTCTCATGGTGGTGGGATTGGAGGGAGGAGTTTGGAGACTCTCATGGTGGTGGGATTGGAGGGAGGAGTTTGGAGTCTCTCATGGTGGTGGGATTGGAGGGAGGAGTTTGGAGACTCTCATGGTGGTGGGATTGGAGGGAGGAGATTGGAGACTCTCATGGTGGTGGGATTGGAGGGAGGAGATTGGAGACTCTCATGGTGGTGGGATTGGAGGGAGAAGTTTGGAGACTCTCATGGTGGTGGGATTGGAGGGAGGAGATTGGAGACTCTCATGGTGGTGGGATTGGAGGGAGGAGATTGGAGACTCTCATGGTGGTGGGATTGGAGGTAGAGGAGATTGGAGACTCTCATGGTGGTGGGATTGGAGGGAGGAGTTTGGAGACTCTTATGGTGGTGGGATTGGAGGGAGGAGTTTGGAGACTCTCATGGTGGTGGGATTGGAGGTAGAGGAGATTGGAGACTCTCATGGGGGTGGGATTGGAGGGAGGAGTTTGGAGACTCTCATGGTGGTGGGATTGGAGGGAGGAGATTGGAGACTCTCATGGTGGTGGGATTGGAGGGAGGAGATTGGAGACTCTCATGGTGGAGGGATTGGAGGGAGGAGATTGGAGACTCTCATGGTGGTGGGATTGGAGGGAGGAGATTGGAGACTCTCATGGTGGTGGGATTGGAGGGAGGAGTTTGGAGACTCTCATGGTGGTGGGATTGGAGGGAGGAGTTTGGAGACTCTCATGGTGGTGGGATTGGAGGTAGAGGAGATTGGAGACTCTCATGGTGGTGGGATTGGAGGGAGGAGTTTGGAGACTCTCATGGTGGTGGGATTGGAGGGAGGAGATTGGAGACTCTCATGGTGGTGGGATTGGAGGGAGGAGATTGGAGACTCTCATGGTGGTGGGATTGGAGGGAGGAGATTGGAGACTCTCATGGTGGTGGGATTGGAGGGAGGAGATTGGAGACTCTCATGGTGGTGGGATTGGAGGGAGGAGTTTGGAGACTCTCATGGTGGTGGGATTGGAGGTAGAGGAGATTGGAGACTCGCATGGTGGTGGGATTGGAGGGAGGAGATTGGAGACTCTCATGGTGGTGGGATTGGAGGGAGGAGATTGGAGACTCTCATGGGGGTGGGATTGGAGGGAGGAGATTGGAGACTCTCATGGTGGTGGGATTGGAGGGAGGAGTTTGGAGTCTCTCATGGTGGTGGGATTGGAGGGAGGAGTTTGGAGACTCTCATGGTGGTGGGATTGGAGGGAGGAGATTGGAGACTCTCATGGTGGTGGGATTGGAGGGAGGAGTTTGGAGACTCTCATGGTGGTGGGATTGGAGGTAGAGGAGATTGGAGACTCTCATGGTGGTGGGATTGGAGGTAGGAGATTGGAGACTCTCATGGTGGTGGGATTGGAGGGAGGAGTTTGTAGACTCTCATGGTTGTGGGATTGGAGGTAGAGGAGATTGGAGACTCTCATGGTGGTGGGATTGGAGGGAGGAGATTGGAGACTCTCATGGTGGTGGGATTGGAGGTAGAGGAGATTGGAGACTCTCATGGTGGTGGGATTGGAGGGAGGAGATTGGAGACTCTCATGGTGGTGGGATTGGAGGGAGGAGTTTGGAGACTCTCATGGTGGTGGGATTGGAGGGAGGAGTTTGGAGTCTCTCATGGTGGTGGGATTGGAGGGAGGAGTTTGGAGACTCTCATGGTGGTGGGATTGGAGGGAGGAGATTGGAGACTCTCATGGTGGTGGGATTGGAGGGAGGAGATTGGAGACTCTCATGGTGGTGGGATTGGAGGGAGGAGATTGGAGACTCTCATGGTGGTGGGATTGGAGGGAGGAGTTTGGAGACTCTCATGGTGGTGGGATTGGAGGTAGAGGAGATTGGAGACTCTCATGGTGGTGGGATTGGAGGTAGGAGATTGGAGACTCTCATGGTGGTGGGATTGGAGGGAGGAGATTGGAGACTCTCATGGTGGTGGGATTGGAGGGAGGAGATTGGAGACTCTCATGGTGTTGGGATTGGAGGTAGAGGAGATTGGAGACTCTCATGGTGGTGGGATTGGAGGGAGGAGTTTGGAGACTCTTATGGTGGTGGGATTGGAGGGAGGAGTTTGGAGACTCTCATGGTGGTGGGATTGGAGGTAGAGGAGTTTGGAGACTCTCATGGTGGTGGGATTGGAGGGAGGAGATTGGAGACTCTCATGGTGGTGGGATTGGAGGGAGGAGATTGGAGACTCTCATGGTGGTGGGATTGGAGGTAGAGGAGTTTGGAGACTCTCATGGTGGTGGGATTGGAGGGAGGAGATTGGAGACTCTCATGGTGGTGGGATTGGAGGGAGGAGATTGGAGACTCTCATGGTGGTGGGATTGGAGGGAGGAGATTGGAGACTCTCATGGTGGTGGGATTGGAGGGAGGAGATTGGAGACTCTCATGGTGGTGGGATTGGAGGGAGGAGTTTGGAGACTCTCATGGTGGTGGGATTGGAGGGAGGAGTTTGGAGACTCTCATGGTGGTGGGATTGGAGGGAGGAGTTTGGAGACTCTCATGGTGGTGGGATTGGAGGGAGGAGATTGGAGACTCTCATGGTGGTGGGATTGGAGGGAGGAGATTGGAGACTCTCATGGTGGTGGGATTGGAGGGAGGAGATTGGAGACTCTCATGGTGGTGGGATTGGAGGGAGGAGATTGGAGACTCTCATGGTGGTGGGATTGGAGGGAGGAGTTTGGAGACTCTCATGGTGGTGGGATTGGAGGTAGAGGAGATTGGAGACTCGCATGGTGGTGGGATTGGAGGGAGGAGATTGGAGACTCTCATGGTGGTGGGATTGGAGGGAGGAGATTGGAGACTCTCATGGGGGTGGGATTGGAGGGAGGAGATTGGAGACTCTCATGGTGGTGGGATTGGAGGGAGGAGTTTGGAGTCTCTCATGGTGGAGGGATTGGAGGGAGGAGTTTGGAGTCTCTCATGGTGGAGGGATTGGAGGTAGAGGAGTTTGGAGACTCTCATGGTGGTGGGATTGGAGGGAGGAGATTGGAGACTCTCATGGTGGTGGGATTGGAGGGAGGAGTTTGGAGACTCTCATGGTGGTGGGATTGGAGGGAGGAGATTGGAGACTCTCATGGTGGTGGGATTGGAGGGAGGAGTTTGGAGACTCTCATGGTGGTGGGATTGGAGGGAGGAGATTGGAGACTCTCATGGTGGTGGGATTGGAGGGAGGAGATTGGAGACTCTCATGGTGGTGGGATTGGAGGTAGAGGAGATTGGAGACTCTCATGGTGGTGGGATTGGAGGGAGGAGATTGGAGACTCTCATGGTGGTGGGATTGGAGGGAGGAGATTGGAGACTCTCATGGTGGTGGGATTGGAGGGAGGAGATTGGAGACTCTCATGGTGGTGGGATTGGAGGGAGGAGATTGGAGACTCTCATGGTGGTGGGATTGGAGGTAGGAGATTGGAGACTCTAATGGTGGTGGGATTGGAGGGAGGAGATTGGAGACTCTCATGGTGGTGGGATTGGAGGGAGGAGTTTGGAGACTCTCATGGTGGTGGGATTGGAGGGAGGAGATTGGAGACTCTCATGGTGGTGGGATTGGAGGTAGAGGAGATTGGAGACTCTCATGGTGGTGGGATTGGAGGTAGAGGAGATTGGAGACTCTCATGGTGGTGGGATTGGAGGGAGGAGATTGGAGACTCTCATGGTGGTGGGATTGGAGGGAGGAGTTTGGAGACTCTCATGGTGGTGGGATTGGAGGGAGGAGATTGGAGACTCTCATGGTGGTGGGATTGGAGGTAGAGGAGATTGGAGACTCTCATGGTGGTGGGATTGGAGGGAGGAGTTTGGAGACTCTCATGGTGGTGGGATTGGAGGGAGGAGATTGGAGACTCTCATGGTGGTGGGATTGGAGGGAGGAGATTGGAGACTCTCATGGTGGTGGGATTGGAGGGAGGAGTTTGGAGACTCTCATGGTGGTGGGATTGGAGGGAGGAGTTTGGAGACTCTCATGGTGGTGGGATTGGAGGTAGAGGAGATTGGAGACTCTCATGGGGGTGGGATTGGAGGGAGGAGATTGGAGTCTCTCATGGTGGTGGGATTGGAGGGAGGAGTTTGGAGTCTCTCATGGTGGTGGGATTGGAGGGAGGAGATTGGAGACTCTCATGGTGGTGGGATTGGAGGGAGGAGTTTGGAGACTCTCATGGTTGTGGGATTGGAGGGAGGAGTTTGGAGACTCTCATGGTGGTGGGATTGGAGGGAGGAGATTGGAGACTCTCATGGTGGAGGGATTGGGCCCCGTAGACGTGGGATGAGGGCCCCCCGGAGATGAGGGGTGAGGGGCCCCGGAGATGAGGGGTGAGGGGCCCCGGAGATGAGGGGTAAGGGGCCCCCGTAGACGAAGGGTGAGGGGCCCCCATGGATGAGGGATGAGGGGCCCCGGAGATGAGGGGCCCCATATACGAGGGGTGAGGGGCCCCCATGGATGAGGGGCCCCGTAGACGAGGCCCGGTGTGTGGAGAACATTAATGATGATTTCCATTGGCAGGGAACTTACCGGTTCCGGAACGGCTCGCGGTACATCGGAGATTATCAGCAGAACCGCAAACACGGCGCCGGGACCTTCATGTATCCCGATGGGTCCAAATATGAAGGTAACCAGAAGACCCGCCCCCTTCTTCTATAGAAGATCGGAGACCAATCCCGGCAATTCTAATCCCCGCCCTCCTCTCCTCTCTCTCCAGGTGATTGGGTGGATGACCAGAGGCAGGGACAAGGAGTCTACACCTATCCCAACGGAGACACCTACAGCGGAGACTGGTTCTCCCACCAGAGGTAACTGTCCTACTCAGAGGAGCGCTCTGTCCCTACTCCTCTCCACTCCTCTCTTCTATCAGAGGAGCGCTCTGTCCCTACTCCTCTCCACTCCTCTCTTCTATCAGAGGAGTGCTCTGTCTCCACTCCTCAGAGGAGCGCTCTGTCCCTACTCCTCTCCACTCCTCTCTTCTATCAGAGGAGCGCTCTGTCTCCACTCCTCTCCCCACTCCTCTCTTCTATCAGAGGAGCGCTCTGTCTCCACTCCTCAGAGGAGTGCTCTGTCCCTACTCCTCTCCACCCCTCTCTTCTATCAGAGGAGCGCTCTGTCCCTACTCCTCTCCACTCCTCTCTTCTATCAGAGGAGCGCTCTGTCCCTACTCCTCTCCACTCCTCTCTTCTATCAGAGGAGCGCTCTGTCTCCACTCCTCTCCACTCCTCTCTTCTATCAGAGGAGCGCTCTGTCTCCACTCCTCTCCCCACTCCTCTCTTCTATCAGAGGAGCGCTCTGTCTCCACTCCTCAGAGGAGTGCTCTGTCCCTACTCCTCTCCACTCCTCTCTTCTATCAGAGGAGCGCTCTGTCCCTACTCCTCTCCACTCCTCTCTTCTATCAGAGGAGCGCTCTGTCCCCACTCCTCTCCTCTCTTCTATCAGAGGAGCGCTCTGTCTCCACTCCTCTCCCCACTCCTCTCTTCTATCAGAGGAGCGCCTTGTCTCCACTCCTCTCCTCTCTTCTATCAGAGGAGTGCTCTGTCTCCACTCCTCAGAGGAGCGCTCTGTCCCTACTCCTCTCCACTCCTCTCTTCTATCAGAGGAGCGCTCTGTCCCTACTCCTCTCCACTCCTCTCTTCTATCAGAGGAGCGCTCTGTCCCTACTCCTCTCCACTCCTCTCTTCTATCAGAGGAGCGCTCTGTCTCCACTCCTCTCCCCACTCCTCTCTTCTATCAGAGGAGCGCCTTGTCTCCACTCCTCTCCTCTCTTCTATCAGAGGAGCGCTCTGTCTCCACTCCTCAGAGGAGCGCTCTGTCCCTACTCCTCTCCACTCCTCTCTTCTATCAGAGGAGCGCTCTGTCCCTACTCCTCTCCACTCCTCTCTTCTATCAGAGGAGCGCTCTGTCTCCACTCCTCAGAGGAGCGCTCTGTCCCTACTCCTCTCCACTCCTCTCTTCTATCAGAGGAGCGCTCTGTCTCCACTCCTCTCCTCTCTTCTATGAGAGGAGCGCCCAGTCCCCACTCCTCAAAGGAGCGCTCTGTCTCCTCTCTTCTATCAGAGGAGTGCTCTGTCTCCACTCCTCTCCACTCCTCTCTTCTATGAGAGGAGCGCCCAGTCCCCACTCCTCAAAGGAGCGCTCTGTCTCCTCTCTTCTATCAGAGGAGTGCTCTGTCTCCACTCCTCTCCACTCCTCTCTTCTATGAGAGGAGCGCCCAGTCCCCACTCCTCAAAGGAGCGCTCTGTCTCCACTCCTCTCCCCACTCCTCTCTTCTATCAGAGGAGCGCCTTGTCTCCACTCCTCTCCTCTCTTCTATCAGAGGAGCGCTCTGTCTCCACTCCTCAGAGGAGCGCTCTGTCCCTACTCCTCTTCACTCCTCTCTTCTATCAGAGGAGCGCTCTGTCCCTACTCCTCTCCACTCCTCTCTTCTATCAGAGGAGCGCTCTGTCCCTACTCCTCTCCACTCCTCTCTTCTATCAGAGGAGCGCTCTGTCTCCACTCCTCTCCCCACTCCTCTCTTCTATCAGAGGAGCGCCTTGTCTCCACTCCTCTCCTCTCTTCTATCAGAGGAGCGCTCTGTCTCCACTCCTCAGAGGAGCGCTCTGTCCCTACTCCTCTCCACTCCTCTCTTCTATCAGAGGAGCGCTCTGTCCCTACTCCTCTCCACTCCTCTCTTCTATCAGAGGAGCGCTCTGTCTCCACTCCTCAGAGGAGCGCTCTGTCCCTACTCCTCTCCACTCCTCTCTTCTATCAGAGGAGCGCTCTGTCTCCACTCCTCTCCTCTCTTCTATGAGAGGAGCGCCCAGTCCCCACTCCTCAAAGGAGCGCTCTGTCTCCTCTCTTCTATCAGAGGAGTGCTCTGTCTCCACTCCTCTCCACTCCTCTCTTCTATGAGAGGAGCGCCAGTCCCCACTCCTCAAAGGAGCGCTCTGTCTCCTCTCTTCTATCAGAGGAGTGCTCTGTCTCCACTCCTCTCCACTCCTCTCTTCTATGAGAGGAGCGCCCAGTCCCCACTCCTCAAAGGAGCGCTCTGTCTCCACTCCTCTCCCCACTCCTCTCTTCTATCAGAGGAGCGCCTTGTCTCCACTCCTCTCCTCTCTTCTATCAGAGGAGCGCTCTGTCTCCACTCCTCAGAGGAGCGCTCTGTCCCTACTCCTCTCCACTCCTCTCTTCTATCAGAGGAGCGCTCTGTCCCTACTCCTCTCCACTCCTCTCTTCTATCAGAGGAGCGCTCTGTCCCTACTCCTCTCCACTCCTCTCTTCTATCAGAGGAGCGCTCTGTCTCCACTCCTCTCCCCACTCCTCTCTTCTATCAGAGGAGCGCCTTGTCTCCACTCCTCTCCTCTCTTCTATCAGAGGAGCGCTCTGTCTCCACTCCTCAGAGGAGCGCTCTGTCCCTACTCCTCTCCACTCCTCTCTTCTATCAGAGGAGCGCTCTGTCCCTACTCCTCTCCACTCCTCTCTTCTATCAGAGGAGCGCTCTGTCCCTACTCCTCTCCACTCCTCTCTTCTATCAGAGGAGCGCTCTGTCTCCACTCCTCAGAGGAGCGCTCTGTCCCTACTCCTCTCCACTCCTCTCTTCTATCAGAGGAGCGCTCTGTCTCCACTCCTCTCCCCACTCCTCTCTTCTATCAGAGGAGCGCCCAGTCCCCACTCCTCAAAGGAGCGCTCTGTCTCCTCTCTTCTATCAGAGGAGTGCTCTGTCTCCACTCCTCTCCACTCCTCTCTTCTATGAGAGGAGCGCCCAGTCCCCACTCCTCAAAGGAGCGCTCTGTCTCCTCTCTTCTATCAGAGGAGTGCTCTGTCTCCACTCCTCTCCACTCCTCTCTTCTATGAGAGGAGCGCCCAGTCCCCACTCCTCAAAGGAGCGCTCTGTCTCCTCTCCTCCCCACTCCTCTCCTCAGAGGAACTCTGTCTATCTCCTGTAATCTGTATTGTCCCCTCCCCCGCAGGCACGGACAAGGCGTGTACACGTACACGGACACGGGATCTAAGTATGTCGGCACCTGGGTGAACGGTAAGCAGGACGGAGCCGGAGAACTCGTTCACCTCAATCACCGCTACCAGGGGAAGTTCTCCAACACCGCCGTGAGTAACTCCGCCTCCTTCCCCAAATATCACAGT